>ML779823.1:141799-195612 GCA_009831015.1 Picea engelmannii | reverse complement strand
TAATAATTCAAACTACAGATCACATTTAATGACCTGTGAAGTAAAATTAAAAGATCAATGAAAAATGATATAAAATGGTGGCGTATGCAGAGAGGGATAGCCATGGATCCTGAGAAGATAAAACAATAACTCATGACGAAGGATGGAGGACGTAGGGTGGTTGAGGAAGTAACTGCATGAGTCGGCAGGGAGGAATAAGGGACGGGAAGAGGGGGATGTGTGCACCATTCGACGGGAGGAGACATAATGGATGCTGTGATCTGTGTCTTGTTGTGAGAAACGATTTTCTGTGCACTGTGGTATTGGCTGTGAGCCTGTGATATTTTGTGGACTGTTGGCTTGCTGTGAGAAAGGAACAAAGTGTTATGGACTGTGACTTTTGATCAGGGGAGGCACTGAGTTGCTGGAGGTTTTGGGCACGGAGGGCCAGGATATCCGTAGATATCTTGGAGCTAGGTAGTTTTCCTAGTTGGCAGGGAGGACAGTAGTTTTGGGCAGTTATTTTCCTGTTTGTGGCAGGGTTTATCTATGTAGCAAGGAGCAGAAAGGCAGCAGCAAAGTAAAGAGGCAACGAAAATTAGCATCAGATCCAGGTACTTGTTAAGTTGTGTATTTATTTCATACTGTAAATAATTTAGTATTTATTGATAAATCCAAGATACTGAAGTTGTTGTTATAAAAGTCAATATCATGTTATGAAGTTTTGTTTCAGTTTACTTTCTTAAAATGATTAGGAAACTTAATGATGTTTAGAATTATACGGGCATTACACTCCCTGGTTTCTCTAGAACCCACTAGAAAGAAGAACCAACTCCCTAAGTGTTCCAGCACCAATTGGATGGAAGCACCAAATTCCAGTCACACAGGCACCGACCTATATAAAAACGAACATTAGTTCTCCCTTGCACCACCCTACCACCCTAGTTTTTATGGTTGTAACCAGATGGAAGCTACAACTCCCTGTTTTCAAGAAACCACTTGAACCTCTAAGGACAACAATCCTCTCTAGCACCTCCCTACCACCTTGAAATATTATTCTTTGATTTCTTGAATCTATTACAGTGATATAGTATTCATCAATGGATTACCAGTCTCATCACTATTATGATACACTTCTCTTCTCTTCCTGGATCAGTTTCCTCCTCCACGCATCTTCATAATCTTTTTGTTCTTCTTCTCTGTCTCTGCATGCGCACCTCGACTTTTTCTTCCTCTATCATATATGAATTTCTGTTTGATGCGCTACGCTTCTTCTGTGCATTTCAGTAGCTACACACAACCTTATTTTACCTGCATGAATGACTCTCCACACACGAAACCTCCTCTTCTCTATTCCGCATATATTTATCTTTCCCAATCCTCTACCAAATCATACACCTAACTCTTCATCCCTTCTGGCGATTACACTGAGTCTGTTCTTCATCCATGGTCATTATTCCAAGACTCTTTGGTTTCTCTATAAGCTACCATATTCAACCCTTTTCCATCTGTCAATTGTCTCTATGATGAGTCTTCATTCCACTAACAGATACCTCGAGACTCTTCAACTTCTCTGACAATCACCTTGCAGCCTCTTCAAATTCTCTGGCTGAAACCATCAATGGATTTCTGTAGTTACAATCAGTTCCTCTCTAGCGGTTACTGAGAGAACCTTCATGCACTCATCCATTTGGTGCTTTATTATTTCTTGAGAAAAACTACACAGTGGGTGTTTTTCTTTTCTGGCTAAGCCCCTTCTTTTCACATGACCATCGGTGGTGACCGTATGCCTAACCAATGGTCATTTCATGATTTCACATTTCAGGTGATCAACTGTGAGTCACCTTGGTCTTCCTGACTCATGAAAATATGAAATGGAGCCTAGTACCACTTAGCTCCTTCCCTTCTCTCCCACTGATGTGACCACTAGTTGTGACCAGGGGCCAAGCACGAGGGTGTTTCATGATTTCTCATATCGTGACCTCCTACTGTGAGTTTCTTACAAACTCACGATTTTCGAAACTCTGAAATGGAGACTAGCAATGTTAGCTCTTCCACTTCTCTTCCTCTGATGTGGCCACAAGTTATGATTACGGGACAAGAAAAAGGGTGCTTCGTGATTTCTCATATCACAAAATTCTATTGTGAGTTGCCTCCAAACTCTTGATACGCGAAACTCTGAAATGACTTCATATCAGATCAATGATCCAGATTTTTCCCTTTGATCGATGACTGGGATCAAATCATGATTTTGCATTTCACAATTTCCTGCTGTGGGTTGCCTAGAATCTCTCAACTCACGAAACTTTGAAATGATTCATATCATATCAATAGTCGAGATTTCTTGGTGATCCAAAAACCAAGATCATTTCACACCTTCGCATATCGTGATTTCCTACAACTCTCGTCTTTGACTTCTTCAACTTGTGATTCAGCGAAATGTTGATCTCTCGCCACGTGTCCTCTGGATCCAATGACCCAGATTATTTTGTGACTTCGCATATCACGAGTTCCTACAACTCTCACCTTTGACTCCTTTATCTTGCGAGTCATCGAAATTATGATCTCTCGCCACGTGTCCCTTGGATCCAACGATTTCTAGTCCTTCACTCTCTGATCTGAATAATGAGGTATAATATCCTCCTCTATGCGCTCCTTCTGTCTGGAATCTGATCTAACAACCATTGGGTATTATGGATTGGTGATCCAATGACCACTTTTACTCCTCCTCTTGAGCTTTGTCTTTCTCAAATATCTAAGTGTCAAAGGCCATGACCTTTGATCCTTATGGGAGCCTTGATGACCTGGACCTCGTTTGCATTTCTGGGAATGCTATCTCTCCTGAGATTTGGTAATGGACTTCACCTCAGCCATGGCGCCCACTTTCTCTCTGCATGCAACTCTGCACTATTCCTTCTCATCTTCTCGACCTTGTTCTTCTGTGTCTTAGCTGTTGTCTTCTATTCTTTCCATGTACACTCTATCTGTAAACCTACCATCATTGTTGTTGTTCTTTCCATCAATGACAAGCACACTCTGCCTGTAAACATGCCAACACAACTACTAAAATAAACAAGGGAAAATTAGTTCTAGGTAGAAGTTCAAAACTACATTTAACATTGTTATTGTATTGAGTGTTAAGACGGTTGAAATTGTGATGTTAATTATCATTAAATATTTTTTATAAAGATTCTAATAAGTTATCAAAATACTACTCTATAATCTATGATAAGTTATGGGAAGTATACAACTTATAAAAGGTAAAAGAAGAATACAAAATAATAACTTATAGTAAAATATCATATAATATATAGTGGTATGAATACATTTGGAGACTAAAAATGTGATGTTATAGAGTATTGCGAGTAACATTAGTATGACATGATGTGATTCAGGACCTTTCTATTCAACAGAAGCAGATTGCAGAAGAGATTATTTCTTCACCTACAAGGGTGCCTACACACTGCCGAGTCAAGTGAAGATACAGTAGGTTGGTTAAAAATATTCAACCCCACCAATAAAAGGTTTGTCACAACCTTCAACAATATAATAAACACAACTTCTCAAGAAGGGAAAGCAACTCACCAAGGTTCAGATTCAACAAGCACTTTCCCCTCTCACCCGAGAACTGAACGTAATGCAGACAATTTATTCCTAAGGAGGGAGGATTGATCTAGGTGGATATCGATGGACACCGACCTATTCCAACTGGATCAAAACTATTTGTTGGAAAATTACTATTTTTAGCAGTGTTTAGGTTCTTGAACTTTCGGGGCCATTTTGAGGGCCTAAACAAATATTTTTCGCGACAGGGAACCTCAATGACACCTACAGGCTTTTATGGATCCCCAAAAATTAATCTCCTCATTGATACCTTTCCAATGAGCTATTGTTCATCCCAAACAAAGATCGTATGCCAAAGTTACACCCTGGGGAAGTTGATACACCAAACTACCCAAAACAGGGTCCACAAAATTGTTGGTTTTTCATCTTCCGGGGTTAGGGTTTTGGATTTTATTTATCTTAAAAAGGCCTTTGGAGCCTCATTGTAACAATCATATTCTTGTGAATGTGAGTAGCTATCACTTCTCTTCTTAGAGATAATATACCACCATTATAGCGATTCTTTCACTCTGTATTTCTACAGTTTTGTACATTTCGCTCATTAATAGAAATTGTGTATTACTGTATCTATATGTTTATGGTTATATATATCTATTATATTATTGGATATATGATATATCTCTATACATTTCCTTATTAAATATCCACTCTCATTTCATGTAGAAAATAATTTGGATCAATGGTATTAGAGTAGAATGCTCTTGATCGTTTTTCAGTGCATGTCCCCGACGAGGTCCGATTATAGAAAGTTGGGTCTCGAGATTGTATCTCTTGAGGAAAATCGCTATCACATGCCCAAGAAACCCTCCATGGAGGAATAAAATAAAAATGATGGAGCATAATATTATATCAATATGTTTCTTAAGCAATCTCTCACGCGACAGAGGGACGAAATGATGGAGAAGATTTCCCACATCCTTCAATCCCTGCCTATAACAACATACATGTCTTCATAAAGTGGAAATTTTGAAAGAACCTCTCCTTTCAAGGTACAAGTCAATTTTGATATTCCTATTTTTGAAGCTTAGATATATGTGGATTCCCTAGAAAAAGGGTTAAATCTACTAGAAGGTTATTTCTTTGTTCAAAATTTTTCTGACAGGGAAAATATCAACTTTGTAGTCCTCAAGGATCTCCCCCATGTCAAACATTGGTGGGAAACATACTGGGAGAAAAGTTCCATAGAGGATTCTGGAATATATTGGGTCAATCCCACTTGTGATTTTTTTGTGGATGTGAAGGAACAATATTACCATGTTGGTAACTATGATGACCAATACATGAGATGGACCACATTGCGGCAAGAGAGGGGACAAACACTGTTGTAGTTCACAAATAATTTACATACCTTGCATACCAAGCTGGGTATAAAAGACTCCAAGAAACATCTAGTTCTGAAATACCACAGGGCTCTGCATAGGTACATCCAAACTAAAATGGATTTTCTGGACATATCATCATTGGGAGTTTCCTATCAATATGCTATCAAAATCGAGATGAAATTTAGGAACTAGAATAAACTAGAGTTTGGGTCTGCAAATCTGCACCAGCCAAAGTATGATAAAGACGACCCTAGCAAACAACATCCCTAAAACCATTCCAAGACACATGAAAATAAGGGTCACAGGAAGATGAAGAAGGACACTATAAAGTGGTGTGATTTCCACAAAATCCCCTGGAAAAACACTGATGAATGTCACTCAAAACAATCATTGGTGGCTGATATAAAAAAGAATGAGTCGAACCCTGATTCAAAATCTGATTCAGAAAATAATTGGAGAAGACAGATCATTGACACATACCCCACTTCTATTGTCACAACCACAACAATTCAACTAGAAGAACCAGGATATACTCAAGAGGGGGAGTAGTTGTTCCATTCACAAATGTGGGTGGAGGGGACCCAATTGCAATTCATTGTTGATAGCAGAAGCCAAAAAAATATCATGTCAGCAAAGGTCATCAAACAATTGGGATTGTCGAAAACACCACACCTGCAACCATACAACATTGGGTGGATTTTCCAGGGATGATATCTGTGTCATCCAACAATGTCAATTTTCATATGACATATATCCCTTCAAGGATGAGATTTTATGTGATGTTTCCTTGCTGGATGTCTGTGATGTTCTTTTAGGCTAGCCATATATGTGGAAGCACTATGTTATTTACGAGTCTCAACCTCATAGTGTCATAATTACTCTGGGGGGTCATCTATACAGGATCCCAGAGGTAGCTCCAACTATTTTCACACCTAAATAGTGTTTCAAGGTAGTATCTCATACTACAAAATTCAACTTCTTCAGAATCTTCTCAAAATGTGAAGAGAAGGACTTTGCAACCACTAAAGCCTTAGTCGAAGACCTTTCTATTCAATAGAAGTAGATTGTATAAGATATTGTTTCTTCACCTACAAGAGTTCCTACACACTACCCAATCAATCCAATATAGAATAGGTTGTTTGAAAAGATTCAACCCCTCCAACAATATGTTCGTGAGAACCTTCAACAAGCTAAGCAACACAACTTCTCCAGCAAGGCAAGCAACTCACCAAGGTTCATATTCAGCAAGCGCTTTCCCATCTCCCTGGGTAACTGAAAAAAATGGAGACCATTGCTTCCTAAGGAGGGAGGATTGATCCAGGTGGATATCAATGGCCACCCACCTATTCCAACTGGCTCAAAATTGTTTGTTGGAAACTTACTAGTTTTAGTAGTTTTTCGGTTCCTAAACTTCTAGGGCCATTTTGAGGGCCTAAGTGAATATTTTTCATGATTGTGTACCTTAATGATGTACAAATTCTCTCATTGAGCCCCAAAAATGTATATCCCTATCGATACCTTTCCAATGAGCTATCATGCGCCCCAAACGAAGATCGTATGCCAAAGTTGCGCCCCTAGGAAGTTGATACACCAAACTGCCCAAAATGGGGTCCACAAAACTGTTGGCTTTTCATATTCTGGTGTTAGGGTTTTGGAATTTATTTATGTTAAAAATTCATTTGGAGCCTCATTTTAACAATCATATTCTTTCAAATATGAGTATCCATCACGTCTCTTCTCATAGATAAGCTGCCACCATTCTAGCGAGTATTTCACTCTTTATTTCTACAGTTTTGTACATTTCGCTCATTAATAACAATTGTGTATTATTGTATATCTATGTTTATGGTTATATATATATATATTATATTATTGGATATATGATATATCTATGTACATTTATTTATTATATCTCCATTGTTATTTCGTGATGAAAATAATATGGATCAGTGGTATCATAACAGGCTACTCTTGATCATTTTTGAGTACATGTCCCTGACGAGGTCTAAGTATATAAAGTTGAGTATCAATCTTGTCTCTCTTAAGGAAAATATCTCTCGCATGCCCAAGAAATCCTCCATGGAAGAAGAAAATAAAAATGATAGAGCGGAAGATTCTATCAATATGTTGCTTGAGCAAGCTCTCAGGCAACAGAGGGAGGAAATGACAGAGAATTTTTCCCACATCCTTCAACGCCTACCAATAACAATAGGAACATCGTCATCAAGAGGAAAATTTAAAATCACCTCACCTTTCAAGGTATAACTCAATTTTTATATTCCCGTATTTGAAGGTCAGATAGATGCGGATGCCCTAGAAAAATGGCTAAATCTTCTTGAAGTTTATTTCTCTATTCACATGTTGAATTTCCTTTGGATGAGGATATCCTTGAAGATATGATTACATATGGTATATTATGGGAAGACATGCATTATACATTATTATTTCTTCCCAAATTTTTAGAATTTACTGGTTGACTGCCAAAGAAACCCTTATCCTAAGCCTAGAAATGGGATCTAGCTAGAGAAGTACTAGGCATAAAATGCAAGGTTGTGTCGTGATTTGTACCATATTGTACTTTTAAAGTTTGTCATTTTAAAGTCTTGTATTCCAAAGAACAAGTTCTTATCATAGGATTCTATATTGGATTTGTTAACTTCGGGATGAGTGTTGTTGTTCATATATATAGGAATTTGGAGACATTTTTCTTTGTCATTTTTCCATGTCAATCCATTCTGATAGGTAATTATCTCAAAAACGGCATACATTTTATATTTTTCCCTCCTTGCATTTTTCATTATCCATTTCCTAGTTCTTGTTTTCTTAGTATTAATCCCACTGAGTTACTAAACATATCTTCTTTTTTTTCCATTTACAAGTGTTGTAATTCATGTGGTAGAGCCTACCATCCATGGGTGCCCTATTTAGAACCTTGATTGTAGCTTGGAATCCATGCTAAAGTATTTCCATATGCTCGGGATCCCTATTTAGTCCCACCATGAGTTTTCATGAAAGCCACATGACTTATTCTCAAAAAATTTCTAGCCAATACCCATGGGGTGCCCACATTTATGTGTTAAGTTGTAATACTACATTTCATTTTCCTTATTGCAATTTTGAGCCTAATATCAGCCTCAACTTAATATCATATAGCTTATTTCTTATGTATTCTCTTCAATTTCCATTTATTTTATTTATTTCCTTTGTGACTTGAAACTTGTATCCTTGGAGGAAACATTCCCCTGAGTGTCCATATCGTGCATGAGTTCCTTGCATTGAGCATAGGTATGTTCTCTATTCTTGGAACTAGTTTTCTTTCCCATGACACTCATCTCCTCCACTATATTAAACCTTTATTTTTTTCTTTTTTAGGATTTTATAATATGAAAAAGACAAAAAAATAAAATATAAAAAAAGTAATATGGGAAAGAGTTTATTTCTTAGTATTTTTCGTCATCAATCATGTCGCCCTTTAAAAAAACACTAGTTTTTAGTCTCTATCTTAGAAAATTGGGTTTAGTATAGCTTTAGGGAACTAAAACTTATTCTTTGAGTCTTTACTCCTCTAAATAGTTATCCTTCCAGTCACTCTAGAGAGTTTTATGATGCCTCTTGTGTCAAAGTATTATGTCATTGTTCATTCTTGAGTCTACGCTGCCTAAGTCACTTTTGTGTCATGATTTTGTTCAAGGGAAGTTTTAGCATACGTCAACAAATCTTCAGAATTATTGACTTTCCATGTTAGACTTCTTGTGTCAAGTACTTCTCATAATAAACAATAATCTTTGTGTTATTCTCATGCCAGTATGGAAGGTCACTATTGAATTCTTGTTGGTGGGTAAAATCTTATCGACTAAGATGCATTTCTCTAAAACTTTGACCTAGAGTAGAAACCTGGGCCTATTTTCATCATTAATAGGTTACCTTTCACTTAGTAGATGGAATTCCTTCATTGGTCACTGACTAAGTAGTTTCCAATGTGTTCGATGTCAATACATTTATTCACACTTTGGGATTCATGTAGTACCTTGGGTTCCATTTTTCTCATTGGTGGACATATTTTCCTCTGTCAATGGTTTTTATTATTGGTCATTTATTAGAGGTTCTCTTATGTGCTCTATTCCATTTGGTGTATGAAAGAGACATACCCGGTGATGTGTTCATCCAATATTTTGTCTGAGTCCCTTCAAAATATTTGTATTTTTTCCATTTCTTATGTTGGGTGATGGTGGATTCATGAATACCCTCCTTACAATAGATCTATTCCCATCGAATTTGGCTCATTTTCTCTGGGATCGGGATTTAGAGTATATTTAGTAACTTAGGGATTACAATCATCAGTGGTAGGTTCCCTCTGTATTGAAAGTGGGAATAAATCAATGTCCCTCGATCAATAGATTCTACAAGTGTTAGACATCATCTCATTCATTTACACTTGTTAGAATGTACAAGGTACCTTTGATATGGATTATTTTCGTCACGAAATGAGAGTGGAGATATAACACAGAAATATACAGAGATATTGCAAGAGAGACAATAATATAACAGAGATATATCAAAAATATAACAAGAGACACATATACACATTAATAAATAATTTATATTAATGAGCGAAATGTTCAAAAATGAAGAAATAAAGAGTGAAAGACTCACTATAATGGTGGCAGCTTATCTATGAGAAGAGATGTAATGGCTACTCGCATTCGAAAGAACATCATCATTACCATGAGGCTCCAAAGGCATTTTTAAGCATAAATAAAATGTAAAACCCTAACCCTGGAATATGAAAAGCCAACAATTTTTTGGACCCCGTTTTTGGGTAGTTTGGTGTATCGACTTCTTAGGGGCTTAACTTTGGCATATAGTCTCCATCTGGGTCACACAATATCGCGCTGGAAAGGTATTGTCAAGGAGATTAATTTTGGGGGATTAATTAGGGATTTTATCTATCATTGAGGTGCTCTATCCCCCCAAAAAATTCATTTAGGCCCTCAAAATGGCCCCGAAAGTTTAAGAACCGAAAAACTGCTAAAAATAGTAAATTGCCAGAAGACTATTTTGGGTCAGTTGGAATAGATGGGTGACCACTGATATCCACCTATATCAATACTCCCTCCTTAGGAAGAAATGGTCTCCATTTCATTGAGTACCCATGGCAGAGGGAAAAGCATTTGTTGAATCTGCATCTTGTTGAACTTCTTTCCTTGCTGGAGAAGTTGTGTTTCTTAGCTTGTTGAAATTTGTCACAAACCTATGGCTGGAAGGGTTGGACCTTTTTTACCAGTCTGGATACATGAGATTATTGTGTGTAGAAGGAATCCTTATGATTTTCTTCAATTTTTTCGACCTGCTTCTACTAGACAGAAGGTGCTTGGACTAAGGCTGTAGTGGTTGCAATGTTCATTTGTTCACCTTTTGAACAAATTATGAAGAAGCTGAATTTTTTAGTATGAGATATTACTTGCGGAACTGTTTAGTTGGGACACTAGTTGGAACTACCTCTAGTATCATGTAGAGAAGACCCCTTAGAGTAACAATCAAACTACGGGGTCAAGACTCATAGATAGCATGGCGCTTCCACATATATGGCTATCCAAAGAGAAAATCATAGACATCCGGAAGGGAAACATCACATAATACTTCATCCTTGAAGGGATGGATGTCATATGAAAATTGACATTTCTCGCTAACACGGAGTTCTCATCCATGGTGAACCCACCTGATGTTGTACGGTTGCAGGTGTGGTGTTTTCAACAATCCCGACTGTTTGATGACTTCTACTGAGAGGAGGTTCTTTCAGATTCTTCTATCAACAATAAAATGTAGTGAGGTCCCCTTCACCGACATATTTGAATGAAAAAGGTGCTCCCCCTCTTCAGGATCTATTGTTTCTTCTGGTTGAATTTTTTTGGTCGTGACAGTAGTAGTGGGGTCTGCGTCGATGATTTGTCTTCTCGCATTCCTTTATGAATCAGGTTTTGAATCTGGTTTCAAATATTTTTCTTTGATATCGACCACCAATGACTATTTTGAGAGAAATTCATTGGTGTTGTGCCAGGGTATTTTGTGGAAATCACACCACTTTCTAGTGTCCTTCTTTGTCTTCCCACGACCCTTATTTTCCTGTGGCTTGGACGGGTTTTCGGGAGGTTGTTTGTTAGTATCGTCTCTATCATACTTTGGTTGTTGTGGATTCACACACCTGAACTCATGTTTGTTCTAGTGCCTAAACTTTTTCTCAATTTTGACAACATATTGATAGGCATCTCCCAATGATGATATGTCTAGAAACTCCATTTCAATTTGGATGTATCTGTGTATATCCCCACGGTATTTCAAAACCAAATGCTACTCAAAATATTCGATACCTATCTTGGTGTGCAAGGTATGGAAGGTATTGGTGAACTATGGCACTACTTGGCCCCTCTCTTGATGAAGTGTAGTCCATCTCATGTACTTGTCATCATAGTTACCAACAGGTCAATATTGTTCCTTGGCCACATCCACAAAAAAATCCCAAGTGGGCTTGACCCCATAGATTCTAGATTCCTCTGTGGAAATTGTATCCCATTAAGTTTCCTACCAATGTTTGACATGGGGGAGAGCCTTAAGGAGTGTGAAGGTGATAATTTCCCTATTAGAAAAGTTTTGAATAGAGAAATAACCTTATAGCATATTTAACCATTTTTCTAGGGAATCAACATCTATCTTTCCTTCAAATATGGGAATATAAAAATTAACATGTACGTTGAAAAGAGTGGTGCCTCAAAAGTGATCTCTTGATGAATATGCATCAGTTGTTATCAGCAGGCACTAAAGAACGTGGGAAAAATTATCCATCATTTCTTCCCTCTATCGCGTGAGAGCTTGCTCAAGCAACAGATTAATAGAATCGTATGGTTTGTTGTTTTTTTTTTCTTCTTCCATGGAGGGTTTTTGGGGCTAAAATATTGAGACCCAAATTTCTATACTCAGAGCTCATCGGGGACATGCACTAAAAAAAAATGATAAATAGGAGCCTTCTCTGATACCACTGATATGGATTATTTTTTTCACGGAATGAGAGCAGAGATATAACATAGAAATATAGAGAGATATTTCAAGAGAGACAATAATATAGCAAATATATATCATAAATATAACAATAAGAACATATATACAACAATACACAATTTATATTAATGAGTGAAATGTACAAAGCTATAGAAATATAGAGTGAAAGACTCGCTAGAATGGTGGCAGCTTATCTCTTAGAAGAGATCTGATGGATACTCGCATTTGCAAGAAGATAATCATTACAATGAGGCTCTAAAGGAATTTTTAACATAAAAAAAATCCAAAACCCTAACCCCGAAAGATGAAAATCCAACAGTGTTGTGGACCCTATTTTTGGGTAGTTTGGTGTATCAACTTCTCACGGGTGTAACTTTGGTATACGATCTTTGTTTGGGGTGAACGATAGATCATTGGAAAGGTATCCTTGAGGAGATTCATTTTGGGGGATCAATTAGATCCTTTAGTTATAATTTAGGTGATATATACAAAAAAAAAATCCATTTAGGCCCTCAAAATGGCCTGGGATGTTTAGGAACTGAAAAACTGCTAAAAATAGTAAATTTCTAGAATACTATTTTGGGCCAGTTGGAATATGTGGGTGGCCAATGATATCCACCTAGATAAAACATGATTCCCATTATCATTATCATTGGTTTGTAACTCATTTTTTAATGGTATACATCAATGAAAAATAATCAAATGGTGTCTCACTATGTTTGAGTTCAAATCATCCATTCACATATGTAGAATCACACCATCGATGATTTTTTTTGAATATCTAGGGTATGTAGTAGCATCACCTCTTTTATTTCACTACCCAAGTTGCATTGGATAGTACCAATCATTTTTCTAACATTGATACTTGTGGAGGGTATGTTTTTTCATCTTCTTGATTCCAGATATCCTCCTCTAATTCTGAGACATAGATCCACTTTGTATTTGTTCGTGGCTATGATCTATTTTGACATGGATCCATTGTGTAATCATTTTTCATGGCCATGATAAGTAATTATATACATACTTCATGGATCCATAGTGTACTTTATTTGGTGGCCACACTTTTATCACTCTTGAGCATGGGTACTATAATTGATTTCGTTTGTAGGTTCTAATTTGGTTCATTGTTTGGTGAACTTTTCCTGGGCCTGTTTTTCAACATCCTCCTATATTTTATAATGTATTTCAACCATTATTTTCCCTTTTTAACTCACACATTAATGGGCATCTGTTATAGCATATTTTTCCACATCATTGCATGGATGCACTTGTTGGCTTGAATCTTCAGTCCATTTCCCACTTGCAGACTTCATTTCCCCTCAATTCCTCCTTAGAGTCTTTAAAAAACTTGATTTGGAAAGTCATAAGCTACCTTTGATATGACAATATGAGTATGCAGATTTATATATGTTCTTTATCCCTCAACAACATGCATATGCATTTATTCGACACAAAAAATATAGAAATACAAATTTTTCAGCATAGTTCATGGGTTTCTCATGTTCATTACCTCCTATAGCCCATGTATAATCACTCCAACCAATATTTTGAAGTATAAATACATGTCATTGGATATAGGAGAGAAAGCATTCATAGAAGCATCATTATGCTAGAAAAATGCTAGTTTCAACTTCTCATAGGGAGTAATTTGACCAAGCACCTCATCTTTCGAGTCACCTATCATCGTAGTATTGAATAAGGATGGGAATCGGAAAATATGTACCAATTACAAATATTTGAATAAGATCACCATTGAGAATCAATACCCTCTACCTAGGATCGATGATTTCTTAGATCAATTGCAGCATGCCAATTTGGATCTCAAGTCAAGATACCACCATGTACGAGTTAAATAGCATGACACCTATAAGATTTAATTCAATACAAGGAAATATCTATATGAATGGTCGGTAATTCCTTTTTCTTTATGTAATGTACTAGATACATTTATGCGTTTGATGAATAATGTATTGTGTCCCTTTCTAGATTCACAAATTTCTAGATTCATTTGTGATAGTGTACTTAGATGATATATTATTTTATATCTCTACCTAGAAACATCATACATCACATATCATGCAGGTGTTAGAGACTCTAAAAAGGAATCAAATGCTAGATAACCTTAAGAAAGGTGAGTTTTCTCAATAGACATTGATGTATTGAGGGTATGTGATTGGTGGATGGGAACTCAAGATAGATCCCAAAAATATGGAGGCCATCCTCAAGTGTCTATTTCCTACTAATGTCACTAAATTTACAAGATTTTTGTGGTAGTGTAGTACCTATGAAACTTTATAACATCATTTTTGGATATAGTTGCACCACTTCATTCCATAATGGTTAGTGGTAAGAGTTTCTAGTGGGGAAATAATCAATATAAATCTTTTGATGAGATAAAATGGAAGATCAATCAATGTATCAGCTATTACATTACCTAATTTGTAGAATCATTTCAAAGTGGAGATGGACGCAGGTGGATATGTTATGGGAGAAGTCTTGATGCAAGGAGTAAGCCAATATGTTATGACTCTAAAATGTTTCACGATGGAGTCCTAAACTATCCTGCGTACGATAAGGAACTCCATGTCTTGGTTCAAATTGTTAGGAAGTGGAATGTAACAACCACATGGATGCGGCCATGGGCGAAGCCAATTTTTTTGTTTTTGTTTTGAAGAATTAAGGGAATGAAGGCAACAACAACAAAAGTTTGACCACACCACTGACGATGAATGCAAACACACAGTCCAGGAAACATGTTACTATGACACCACATGCAGGCTCAAGACAACTGGCATGACATACTCAATAACAAGGAGGATAACTACCTGTCCAACTCAACACGACCACGCCTGCAAGCTAAGGGACAACATCCCCATATCGACATCATGGCCTAGAGGAACAAAGACTATAACCTCAAGGCACGTAGACCTAATGCCTGAAGGTGTTTGACCCTTGCACCAAAGTCAACATACAACGCTCATCCACACTCACAGGGTAGGCACCGACTCCAACCAAGGTATCATTCACTGCTAACCCATTTTTATCACTCCAGGAAACTCTCCTACGCTGTAAGTCAGAGATGCCTGGTAACTTAATATTTTTGGAAACTATTTTCTCAAAAATAAGTGTGGGTTTGGATCAATATGAATATCCTAATCTCTGGATTGCATCTTCAAGACAGTCTAACTATATTCATGCAACACAAGGCCTTCAAGAGATATTTATCAGATAGGTTTGTATAATAGATGGATAAGAAAACCAATTGGTTAACCAAAACATACATAAACCATATATATGATGGGTCAACAAACTAGCCAAAGATGCTTATGATTCTTGCTTAACAGTCAAAAGTAAGATGACAGTTACCATAGGACCATTAAACAGAGACAAAAGAACGAATTCAACTCATATGCATAGAAAAAGATGAAGGAGGATCTGACAATAACAAATGAAAGAAGCTTGCAGGCTTGATATATTAAAGAAAATGTCTTTCATACAAAAATAGTAGACTATAGAACTCAAAATCGAACCCCCCTTGATGTTCATCTTCTATCTTCAACTTTATAGTTTTACAATACAATTTTCAGATCCTAAAAGAGTGGATCAGATATGCTAAAGATAGAAAGTTGAAACTAAATTGCAAAAGATAAGGAATGATCCTCAAAATGAGGTCAATTCCACAGTTCATGGTCTTCAGATGATGTATAATCCTTGTGTAGTGTAGCTAAGCCTTCCAAGGTTGTTTGATGACTCTTTGTGGAAGATGAAATTTGAATTTGCTGAGATGTGGACAAACCCCAATTTATTGCCACTAAAATAGGTACCAAAACCAACTTGAATACCTTTGCTAATCCTTATACACCAAAAATGGATCTTGAATCTGACTCTATAATTCAAAATCTATCCATTTCAAGTGTTTTCAAATGATTCGGATTAGTAAAACCTCAATCTGTGCAAAATTTAGCTTTCTTTGGCCAGTGACAGGTTTTAGTGGTTAACACAGAGGAATTTTGGGTGTATTAACTACCGAAATATCTTCTTTCAGTTGTTAATGAACAATCATCCTGTTCGCCTAAACCACCAAAACCTTAGGTTTGTCCAAAACTTAAAAATTGCAAAAATTGATTACCTTGATGCTTTGTTGAGTGTTCAAGGCCTCTTTGATGATGCTGCTCTTCCTCGTACAGATCTGGGAGCTCTAATTTGCTATGTTGAAGACTGCGTTATATCCACCATTGTTGTAGCTAACTCGGCTAGGGTTTCCAAACCGATTTGTTCCTGTGTTGGAGGTTGAGATTCTTTTAACTTTAGCCTCAGAAGTTTAAGCTGCCTGTACAACTTCATATTCTCTCTTATTAGCACCCTGTTCTGGTTCTTATTTTGTTGTGACTTTCTGATCTCCTTCATTCTTTGCAGCTTTATGTATTGTCGATGCCCTACTTAACATGTTCCTGATTAATTTGCAGAAGTACTTGGAAATCTCTTAACCCAATTTGGTAACATGATATATGAAAGTAGTTCTGAGTGGCATGAAAGCAAATGGCAGTTACTGCTAGCAAGAAGACAAAACATTTCACCTCCAAGGAACACAAAAAAGGGTCAATGAGTAATTGGTTGTTGAAAATATAGAGCAATCATGTTTGCAACATCCTGTTTCATTGTTTGTAGAACACATTGCTCTGTTCGATTGATATGTGATAAGCTCTCTAGGAGTCAGTTAGCCAACAAAACAGGAAGATACCAATTAGATAAGGATGAAAGTGATTCCATAGAAGGAAAAACCTTATTTAATTCCGCCTACAACCGTTTAAATTTTACTTTATTGGACAGAGATGGAAGAGATGTCATAAGTTCCATCTGTAATTTATGAAAATATTCCTTGTTCGGTATATGAAGCATATGATTCATACTTATGAGATCCACAACCTTCGGTAGCTTTGTCACTGTGTATATTGTAAGGTAGAGAAAAATGAATAATCCCACCAAGTGCGTCCAGACATTGAATGTCTCATTGTGGATTGTAAACATGCTGAGAAGAATCTTTGTTGAATGCCTCCATGGTATTTAACACCTTGATATCAGGATTGATGGTCCATATGCTAAGTCCATTCAAAGAATGAACAATGATAGAAGAGACAAGAATAAATATGAGTTGAAAGCAATAATCTCATAGGGTTTTGCTGCAAACAAAAGAAAATTCTACCGTATATCCCATGCTTGAACCCTCTGATCAAAGGAGGACATAAAATGGTGTCTTGGTTTACTCAATTTCTCTATTTCTGGATATTCAATCTCCGTGGTGCAACCTTCCTTTTATTTGGTTTTGGTTGGGCTGGAGCATATTTTGCTTCCCAAGCAACACGTTTTGATAAATTTGTTTGATGTATCTTTCCTTGTGAATGTGCCAAGTAGTTACCTTCACTGTTATGCAGGGTCAAACATAGCTTGCATTCATAGTTGCAGAAATGATTGCGCATGAAATAGGGGTCCTTGGCGAGATCGATGATCTCCAAGATGAGGTGCCTGAGGCGTTCTCTTCTATCAATAGCCTCATTCTGTGCAAAAGTTGCTCCTCCACTTCCTGGTTTCGAAACCCACTCTCTGTCGATTTTCCTAGGTGGGGATGCCACTGGTACCACCATTACTAACCTGTAAACTATCAAAACTTTTCTTGACATCTTATAAACCATCGCCTGAAATATCTGCACATTAATTGACAGAAGGTTTGTTTAATAATGAAAAACATAAATCTTGCAGCTGGTGCAAAATCCTTTGCTCATGGCTCCTTCTCATGGCTATACATTATGGATCGATGCCCTCAACTTGTCAAAGCACTGTAAAAACACAAGTATCCTCAACATAAACAAAAACCGCCTTCTATCATCTGAAAAAAAAACTAATGAAAAATGTTGTCGATTTCCTGAATATTCAGTTGAGTTTTTCAAATGTGACAAAACACTCAACACATGAGTTTGATTGTTGGATAGATCATTCAATGAGAGAGTGGAATTTTGATGCTCAACCCTAGGTCTTGACATGTGGACTCAATTTTAGTCATGACCTGGCTTGTAACTTGATCAAATGACTTTAGCTTTCTTTATGTGTCGACACATAACATGACTTATGGCTTGGATCATGGCTTGGCTCATGGATTGTGTGTCGACTTGTATGTCGACTTGTAACTAATTTATGGCATTGATTTGAATGCACACAATATGCATACTTGGATTTTTAGCTTGAGTTATCGATTTTTTGGAAACTTTAGATTTAGGCGCTTTAAGGCACAAACCATTTGTCATTTTATTTTAATAAAAATAACAATTACAAATCTAAGGTAGCATGAAAACTATGATTTAGGCCATATTAACAATGTGTGTTGTGATATGCAAGTCAAGGATAGAGTCAAAAAGGTTTGGAGCAATCATGCTCAATGAGAAATGATAAAGAAACCAGAATTTTAAGACACTGGCCAAAGGATAAGAGGGAAAACGAGTGAAACATAGATAGGGAGAGATAAAAAATGCTCTCAAAAAATTGATGCTTTTTTTATCACTAACAACTAGCTCCAACTGGGATGGAGACCTCCTTGTGAGGTTTCCAAGAACCTAGTAGTTCCAATCACCTTTACCATTGGGCTATGGAGTCATCTGACCTGTGCAACTGTTCCTCTGCAAACTTGCAGCCTGCCTGTAGCTTGCCTATAGCCTACCTGTAGCCTGCCCATAGACTATCTGTTTATTCAACAACCAATAACTGAAAGAATCTACTCTCTCAGATGAAGAGATTATTCTCCTATATACTCCTACTCTAACCATTATACTTCTTTTTAATCAAGCAAAATCATGCTTACAATGAAGCCATGTCAGAAATTTATTTGCTGACACAATTCTTGATCTTGATCCCAAAAATAAAAGAATGCATAGCCAACATAGATGTGTTCCGAAAAAATGATAGAAGCAGTCTTCATCTGACAAGAATATATTAATCTTTATACTGCTCAATGATTCCAGAAAATCGACAATAGGATCAATAAAATAGAAAAGGAATACCTCTTTAAGATTATGTTCTGACTGTAAACTGAAATGATGTTGTTGGCTGCCTCCCTGATCTCAATGCTGAATGTAGACTGCTGAACCTCTGCTGGAGAAACATGCATGATCAACTGTTGATAAAAACTTTGATCCTCCTTCATCTTTGTCTATGCATATGAGTTGAATTCATTCTTTTGTCTCTGTTTAATGGTCCTATGGTAACTGTCATCTTACTTTTGACTTAAGCAAGAATCATAAGCATCTTTGGCTAGTTTGTTGACCCATCATATATATGGTTTATGTGTGTTTTGGCTAACCGATTGGTTTTCTTATCCATCTGTTATACAAAACTATCTAATAAATAGCTCTTGAATGCCTTGTGTTGCATGAATATAGTTATACTATATTGAAGATACGATCCAGATATTAGGATATTCATCTCGATCCAAACCCACACTTATTATTGAGAAAATAGTTTCCAAAAATATTAAGTTACCAGGCATCTCTAACTTACAGCCTAGGAGAGTTTCCTGGAGTGATAAAACCCATAAGGCACGCCATGATCCCCTCATTAGGAACCATGTCGTCCTTAGAAGAGAGGCATGAGAATAACCCTGGCACAAAACAAAAAGGGACCAAGACTCAAGAAAACTCCGACGCACTAGGAACCAAATACTGATTGGGAGACTATACCTACCCCTCCACATGAAGGGTCGATGAGACACTAAGGAACGAAGGCAATGGGTGATGCCAGTCCACATGACATCATCCTCGACCCCACCCAACACCCAGGCTAACCGGTCCAAGACTACATTCTAAAATAACATGGGTTCCATTCTAATAGGGCACGTCAAGTTACAACTAATCATTAAATCATCCGCTAACTTAAGGATAAGCAATCAATTTAGCAATCCTAAGAAATCAACACTAGAACTATAATTATAAATACAGTCTAACTTCACTTAAATCAATTTAGCAAGTCTAAAATTGCAATCTAGTCTTTACTCAACATACTAATTTAAACATTACTACAACCGAAAAGGACTAATCTATATTAATCCCAGTCTCCATCCCATTGACCATCAATTTAATAACAACAATAACATTCTTAAGTAGAATGCTACCTTTATATAACTTAGGAACATTTAAATCTCAACATTTACTCTGGCTATAATGACCGAACTAACCACACTAGCTGTCTATTACAATTGAAAAAGGAATCTACCAACTAATACATTGTTGTAGCAAATTAACAAGGCAATTACATAATTGTTACTTAACAATTTAATATAGCATATGGAAAGGCAAATAACATAACAATTAACATGACTATTATTCAACAATGACAAGGCATTTTACACGACGGATACCATCACAAGTAATATGGCAATAACAAGGTGATTAATATGTTAATCAACATAACAATTAATGTAACAGTAACAAGGTGAATTACATAATCGTTAACATAAAAAATATCAGCACATTAACAAGGTAGTTTACATGAATGTAGTCATAACAAGTGACATAGCCATAACCATGCATTTAATGTGTTAGTTAACATTTATCTCATTGTGGTATTAAATCAAAGAATAAATCAGCTAGCCATTTACATTGTTGTAACCATTGTTCTGGAAACTAATAAGATAATTACCCAACCAAGAATCTTACATTAACAAGGCATTTACCTATCTGTTAACCATTTTATACACTGTGGAAAAATCCAGGTAGTTAATGGACCCAAGACAATGTTGTAGCAATAACAACAAACATGCAATACACAATTGGTGGCAAATCGTGCCCATTCAACGACAAAAATAATCAAAATTTCAAAGGAAAATGTGGTCACTCTAGCAAGTCAGTTTATGAATTAAGAGGCTAAAAACATGGGTGAATCCAACAACAACTTAGTCAAATTTTTAAATATCCACCATGGTCATTCCCACAAGTCAAGTTATGCATTAAATAACAAGAAACATGGGCGAATTCAACAACCACTCCACAAACGTTTTTAAGAAAAAATCGTGGTTGTTTTAAACAACCAGTCAGGCAAACGTTTGGATTAAAATCATGGGCGTTTTAACAACCACTCCAGCAACATTTTGGAGAAAAATCATGGGCATTTTAAACAGCCACTCAGGCAAACACTATGGAGCAAATCATGGGCAGTCAAGTCATAGTAATAGTAAGGAATGAAATCCGTGACAGTCAAGTCGTGGGGATACAACCTACGTAATAAAATTGTGGAGATGTAACCGCAGCAACAATGTAGAAATGAAATCCGTGACAGAGAGAAAAATGTGGGAACAAAAGTTTGAGTATTAAATTCGTGGTGATGGACCGTGGCAACAATAGGGACACAGGTTATAATTCCAGCAAGACGCAGAATGTAAGCAAATAAAATCATGGTAACAACAAGGAGTTTATAAACCGTTTTCAAATGCCTGGGTTACCCAAAAACACAGACAGGGATGTAGAAGAAACGTTTTTCAATGGATTCAGGCATAAAAATCACAGTCCAAGAAAAAACACAGGCCAATATAACAAGGACGTTCTTTTTTTATTTTTCTTTTTCTTTTTCCCAGGATCCCCAAATCGTAGACATGGAATTAATTTGTTGTCCATGGCTAAGATACCCACACAACAGAGACTAAGAATAACACCACAAAACCAATTCCAGTGTACCAATTATAAAACACAGACTTAGAGATTAAAGGTTTTTTTTTTTCTATTTCTCGGATGCCCAGGAAAATGCAGAGTGAAACTAAATCTTCTATAGTCCACACACCAATTAAAAAAAATAGACTGAGATTAAATCTTTACATTTACCAGGACACCAATCCAACACACACTATACCTTATCTAAGAATAAAAATGCAAGGTTAAAAAATTTTCCATCACCACAATCGCAGAGTTATAAATGGTCCAAGAATAACAACGTAGGGTCAAAAATGATCCATCAAGATATAACAACAGGGAAAAAACGAGATAACGACAAGATATAGGCATGCCAAGTTTAAGGATAAACTTCTCCAACAATCACATTGCAGGGTTAAATAAACGCACCGGGGCACAAGGAAAACTTTCATCCAAGGAAAAACATCAAGGGTAGACGGCTAATAGGTGCATCCTTCGCTCATCATCCTCACACAAAAAAGCAGGGCATTGAGATCCATAGGTATATTAATGCTGAGGCGACAACTATAGATCATGCTCCTGGCCGATTTCTCAGGCGAGGACTCGTGAGCTAGGGACGAAGGCTTAACAACCATAAGGGTCACAATCAAACACCACAAGGTGGTCAAGACATGCGAGGAAACGAAGGCCATGGGAGTCAATCAATCATCGAGACAATTTAGACAATCTATTTACTTAGTCCATTAAACATGTAGATCCAAGCATAAATCCTACAACCATCTACCATACAAAAATGAAGAGAGCATACCGTTTCCTGATGACCTTCTCTGAGTGACGTCCGACGTGCTTCATGCAACTCCCTCTTGTCGACCGACGAGACTTCACCTATACCTCCCAACCAATGCTAGGGGTACTCTTCTTCCCCTTTATCCCCCCGAGCCGTAAAGGGGCCACACACACACTATCCAGCGATTCATTATATAGAGTTTTGTAGTCCCTTACTTTCCTAGAATCTCATTTAATTAAGTTTTTAAAATTTAATTCCTAAAAATTCCTCTTCATACAAGTGTCACCCATCCCCTTCATTCCTCCATAAATTAATTTCCTTAATTAATTAATTATCTTTATTTCCCTCACCCACCTAGAGTCCCTCCTAGAATCGCTCCTAGGTGTCCCCAAATTCTCTTACAGGTTTTAATGACTTTCTCCATTATTAAATTGCTAGTTCAATTTAAATTATAAAGATCCTAACTGATAGATACCCTTACTAAGTTTGACTTTATGCTTTTCCCCTTGGGTTTCCCTTTTCTTCTTATGTTTCCCTCTTTTCCTAGTTTCCTAAATATTTTAGATTTCCCTCTTTCCCCTTTTCATTTAGGACTCAAATTGGCAGGTGTAGAAATTAACCCTCTTTTTCCTTTTTCCCTTTTTAGTTAATAATTTTAAATTATCATAAAAATAAATAAAACAATTATTCCCCCTTTTTTTTTAAATTTTACCCGAACAGATTTTTATGAATTATTTAAATTGCTTACCCCCTTATTGTTATAAGATAATGAGGAGTATAATTATTATTTACGTTTTTTTTTTTTTTTTAAATAGATAGATACAATTTTACCCCTAGCATAATTTAGACTTAGACCTTAAATTTTCTTGTTGGGTGACATTTTATTAGGGAATTTGTTTTTAAAAATTCTTAACACGTTATTCGTCCTAAGGCCATCTAGGTTCATTCATTTATCATCATCAATGCAACGTGCCCTTCAGGACGCACTAGGTGGTCCAAGGGTGCCACTCACCTTAATATGTTTCCCTTGCACGATGTGCCCTTTAGGATGCACTATGTACTCCAAGGGTGCCACTCGCCTCTTTCCATTTTTCTTGCGCGACATGCCCTTCAGGATGCACCACATTCTCCAATGGTGTCACTCGCCTCTTAACTGATTTCGTAGACATAAAAAACCCCTAGAGTCAATACTCTTCCAGGTGAACTTGTGGGAGACTAAGGGCCTCTAAGGAATAAGGACCCCGCCTTATTGCGCACCCTTTAGAATAATCGTGAGCGACTGTCGCAGTCTACCCTCACGACATCATGGGTCCTCTCAAACTAGGTAAATGTTAACCTATGGTTCGAGCCATGACGAGAGTGCTAGTAGGCTGTGGCAGGGCTACTGTCTACACCTCTCCGTCAACATCTCTAGAAGTTGTGCATGGCCCCTTTACTCCACATGTGAGTCTGGTCGGCAAGCTATCATCAGCTTACATCATCAACGAATCATGTTAGTATATATCCATATCATATCACCTAATCAGATCCACTAATATCACAGTAAAACAATCAAACCCCAATGGTACACTCCCCAACTTGATCTGGAGTCCAAGGGGTTCCATTGATGCCTCTACATCCTCGAGGTCCAAAATCCTGCACACTCAGTAAAACGGAGTCAATAGCACATGTCTATGTCAATGCAGTAAAACAACATGTCATCAACCCATAACGCCTCATAATCAAAATAATTTTTTTAATAACATAAAATATGGATCACTTGCGAGAAAGTGTCCTCAAAGAATAAGTTCGCTCAGTGCCCAAGAGCGGGATGTTACATACACCCCCCCTTGGTCTAAACATCGTCCTGAAGTTTTACAGTAAAAATGCCGAAATAAAGTGTATCATAGTATTATAAGTCTATCTATCAAAAAAAAATGGAAATTGTTGGCGCATATCATATGCGTCCTCCCAGGTCGTCGAGTGTGGACTACAGCTGTCCCATTGGACCTTGACCTATTCTACTGTTCGACGTCGTAGTTTTCGAATGCAATGATCCAAGATGTGGATCGGCTTAGCCATGAGCACCCCCTCATCTGATACCTACAAGGAAATCATGTCAATAACATGTGTAGGATCAATAATATAATGTCTCAAAACAAATACATGAAAAACATTGTGCATACGCCTCAAAGAATCAGGAAAGGCTAGTCAATAGGCCACAAGCCCCTTTCTCTCCATAATCTCGAAAGGTCCCATGAACCTAGGGGAGAGTTTAGCTCCCTTTCCAAAATTGATCGAACTCTTATGCGGCTTAACCCACAAGAAGACTTGATCACTGACATAGTAACTACGATCGATACGGTGCACATCGACATAACTCTTTTGTCGATCCTGTGCTTCTTTAATCCTTTGTCTTATTGTTTGCATTTGCTCTTCCATTTCTTGGATCTCTTCTTTTCCCACCAAGACCCTATCCTCAAGCCGATCCCAACTCAAAGGCGTCTGACATAGTCTCCCGAAAAGAAACTCGAAAGGTGCCATCTTGATGGTGCTTTGGTAACTGTTGTTGTAAGAAAACTCCACCAGTGGCAATAATTATTCCCAATGCTTTTGTTGGTTCATCACGTACATGTGAAACATGTCCTCCAAGGTCTGGTTCATTCATTCGGTCTGTCTGTCAGTATCCGGGTGATACGTCGTATTGAAGTTAATTTGGGTTCCCAATGCCTCTTGGAAACTCATCCAAAATCGTCCAGTAAAAATTGATCCTTGATCGAATATAATCCTCGTAGGCATGCAATGCAGCCTCACAATCTCACTGATGAAAACTCTAGCTATGTCAGGTGCCTGATACATTGTATGCACAGGAATAAAGTGAGCACTCTTCGTCAGAGTGTCTACTACTATGAAAATTGAGTCATGTCTCCTTGTTGTCAGTGGCAATCCAACAATAAAATCCATCGAAATAACCTCCCATTTCGATTCCAGGATAGCATGTGGTTGTAGTAATCCTACTGGGTGTCTATGTTCAGCCTTTACTTGTTGATATTCTAGACATCTGGCCACATAGTTGACTATGTCTGCCTTCATTCCCTTCCAGAAGAATAAGGATGTAAGGTCTGCCCTCATATTCGTGACTCCCATGTGAGCCATGTAAACTTCTCTATGAGCCTTGCTTAGGATCAACATCCTCAACTCGTCATTTGGTGGTACATAAATCCAATTTTTGAACCTCAATAAACCATCGTCATCAAACGAAAATCATTCAAAACTTGGCACCATCATTGTTTCTTGTCTGATAAAGCCCTCGACCTATTTGTACCAGTCATCGTCACGCTATAAAGTTAGAATATTTTCACATAGATTCGTTTGAAGAGGCAGTACTGAAAATATGCGTGGTCATCAACTCAATGCATATGCCACTCGGTTCACTGTTCCTTTTATGTAAGTAATCTCGAAGTCGTACTCGCTAAGTAATTCCGACCAACGTTGTTGTCACGCGTTCAGGTCGCTTTGCATAAAGATGTGTTGTAGTCCACAATGGTCAGTCTTTATTTCAAATTTTCATCCAACAAGGTAGTGTCTCCAAACCTTCAAGGCATATACGATGGCTAAAAACTCCAAATAGTGCGTCATGTAGATCTCCTCATGCCTTCTTAGTTTCCTCAGGATGTAAGCAATCATTCGTCCATTTTGCATCAAGACTCCACCTAAGCCTTCCTTGGATGCATTAGTGCATACCAAGAAGTCCACATCCATGTAAGGGACCTTTGAGCCTCTGAAATACTTCTGCACATTTCTTGGTCCAAACAAACTTCTTATTTTTCTTCTGCAATTCCGTGATCGGATTTTCTCTCTTCAAAAATCCCTCAACGAACCGTCGATAGTATCTTCCTAAACCCATGAAGATACGCACTTCCGGGACATTCATCGGTGTAGGACATTCCATAATAGCCTCGAACTTGGCTGGATCCACGGCGATGCCTTCGTCAGAGATGACATGCCCTAAGTAGTGAATCTTCGATTGATAAAATGAGAATTTTGACAACTTCCTGTACAATTTGTGCTCTCGCAAACATTGTAGTACCAAGCACAAGTGCTCTTCATGCTCCTTCATCGTCCGAGAGTAAATCAAAATATTTCCAATGAATACTTGGACAAACTTGTCCAAACACTCACGGAACACCCCGTTCATCAAACTCATAAATACCCCGGGGGCGTTGGTTAGTCCAAATGGTAAAATAGTAAACTCGTAATATCCAAACCTCATCCTGAAGGCAGTATTAGGGACATCATCCTCCTTCATCCATAACTGGTGATACCCTGATCGCAAATCAATCTTTGAGAACATTGTCACACTCTTCATTTGATCAAACAAATCATCAATCCTCGGCAATGGATATTGATTCTTGATCGTTGCCTTGTTCAAATGATGGTAGTGAATGCAAAGCCTCCATGACCCATCCTTCTTTCGTATGAAAATAACAGGTGCACCCCATGGTGACACACTAGGACGTATCAGTCCCAGGTCCATCAATACCTTCAGTTGCATTCTCAACTCCTGTAACTCTGGGGTTGACATCCGATAAGGCGTTATAGCTATTGGTTCAGTTCTCAGTTTTAGGTCTATAGTAAACTCCAATTCCCTCTCCAGCGGAATCCCAAGTAACTCCTCCATAAATACGTTCACAAACTCTCTCACCATCGGAAGGTGATCTAGAACTTCCACTACTCCCTTCTTGTTTAACTCAAGGATCACATAAAGCTTGCACCCCTTGCACATGCTCTTCCGTAGCTAAAAGGAAGAGATGAACCTCAGGGAAACTCCCTAGTTCTGGCCTACAATCACATGTCTCTGTCCCTCATCATCGACCAAGCTCAACCATTTCATCTTGTAGTTGAGTATCGCCTCATGTGATTCCAACCAGTCCATACCGATCACAACGTCATAAGATCCTAAGATTTTGATGTACAGGTTGGCCCTGGCGACGAACTCTCCTAGGTTAAGGATACAGCCTGTAACCTTTCCTCCAACCTTTTGTTTGGCTCCTGAGGCCATCTCTATGAAGCTAAAACCATCCTGTTTGACTGCCTTTACCTTAATTCTTTTTAGCATTGCACCAGAAATGAAACTCTCGGTAGCACTAGGATCTATCAAAATACTAAGGGTATGGTCAGCGACGGTACCTGTCATCTTGAGAATAGTCGACTGATGCTCTGCCTGGAGATTATTCACTGCTGCATGAATCCAATGGGCCTTGCCCATATCTCCCACAGTAGTGGGTCCAACTGATCCTGACACTCTAGTCCTCTCCACAAGGTAGTCGTGCTGGTAGTGTGGCTCCCCACACGTCCAACACCCTTTCTTTGACCTAGTAGTCCTCGTACCCGAAGTGTAAGATGATGGTCCACCAGCCTGGAATCCTAGTTTCTTCTACTAAACAGGCCTAAATTGTTGTTGTTGCGGTCGACATTGCTATTGATGTTGTGGTCCCCGATAAGGTGTCCACTACTGAGGTGTCCTGCACCGAGGTGTAGTGAAAGTGGATCTTCTTTGGAAGCCACAATATCCCGGCGTATGTCTGGCTGGTGCTTGATGCTGTTTTGCACCAGATGACACCTGACCTACTGGTCTCACTAGAGTCTTGGTCTGAGCCCTACTGATAAGCTCCTCCTCTGCTATGAGGGCCTTCTGAATGACATCATGCAAGGTTTGAGGCATCAAAATCCTAACCTTTGAACGTATGCTACCGTTAAGATCGAACACGAACCTGTTGACCTTAAGTTTCTCAATGTTAAGATGCAAAGCATACCGGAGCAACTCCATAAAATGGGCCTCGTACTCAAGAACCATACGACCTCCCTGTCGTAAGGCGTTGAACTCATTGAGTTGATGCTCAATGAATTCCTCTAAAAGGTACCTCTCTCGAAATCGTTCCTCGAACAGTTCTCATGACATGTCTTCGACGACCATGTTCAACTATGGTAGGAGTGTCTTCTACGATAGAAGAACGATCCCCTTCAGTTGAAATACCACCATGCGTACCTTCATGTTGGAGGTATAATCGCGAAGTGCAAAGCACATCGCCATGTTCTCCAACCATGCCTCGGCGGCTAC
This sequence comes from Picea engelmannii, assembly GCA_009831015.1. Taxonomy (NCBI): domain Eukaryota; kingdom Viridiplantae; phylum Streptophyta; class Pinopsida; order Pinales; family Pinaceae; genus Picea; species Picea engelmannii. Next base: position 167,082 of record ML779823.1, on the reverse strand, counting down.
GCCGTCTGGGGCACTAAATAACTTAGGAAATTTGACCTTATCGAGTTCATGGTGAATGCTACCAATACCGACTGGAGTGTGCGATGGACCCTCGATGGGTGTCGTCGCCCTGGCCTCATATTTTTCCAAACGGTTGATCAGTGCCTCAAACATGTGCTGAAAAGATCTCATTATTATGACCACATCACCAACTACTATCTTCTCCTATCCATCAACCTGCTTGTCTCCCTGGGGGTTAGACCCCTTAGGCGTGGCTTCTATTGGAGGCGTTGCGCCTCCTCCCCTAGCACTCTATCATCTTCCTCTGCGGCATCCTCTAACCATGATTACCTGCACAAATACAAGTCAACTCAATTAGCAAGATTATAATCAAATCATATCAACGAAAGATGTAGCGATCCCAAGTCGCGGGTTGAAACCTCTCTGATACCATATGTAACATATACATGGATGCGGCCACAGGCGAAGCCAATTTATTTTTTTTGTTTTGAAGAATTAAGGGAACGAAGGTAACAACAACAAAATTTTGACCACACCATTGACGATGAACGCAAATAAGAAATCCAGGCAACAGGTTACTATGACACCACACGCAGGCTCAAGACAACTGGCATGACATGTGCAATAACAAGGAGGACAACTACCCTCCCATCTCAACACGACCATGCCTGCAAGCTAAGGGACAACATCCCCATCCCAACATCACAGCCTAGATTAACAAAGACTAGAACCTCAAGGCGCGCAGACCTAATGCCTGAAGGCATTCGACACTTGCACAAAAGTCAACATACGATGCTCGCCCACACTCACAGGGTAGGCACAGACTCGGACCAAGGTATCATTTTCCGCTATCCCATAAGGTGCACCATGATCCCCTCATCAGGAACCATGCCATCCCTAGAAGAGAGGCACGAGAATAACCCTGGCGTAAAACAAAAAGGGACCAAGACTCAAGAAAAATCTGACGCGCTAGGAACCAAATACTAACTGGGAGACTCTACCTACCCCCCCACACGAAGGGTTGACGAGACACTAAGGAACGAAGGTAAGGGGTGATGCCAATCCACACGACATCATCTCCGACCCCACCCAACACCCAGGCTAACCGGTCCAAGAATACATTCTAAAATAACATGGGTTCCATTCTAACGGGGCACGTCAAGTTACAACTAATCATTAAAGAACCCGCTAACTTAACATTAAACAATCAATTTAGCAAGCCTAAGAAATCAACACTAGAACTATAATTATAAATACAATCTAACTTAAATTAAATCAATTTAGCAAGTCTAAAATTGCAATCTAGTCTTTACTCAACATACTAATTTAAACATTATTACAACCTAAAAGGACTATTCTATATTAATCCCAGTCTCCATCCCACTGGCCATCAATTGAATAACGACAATAACATTCTTAAGTAGAATGCTACATTTATAGAACTTAGGAACATTTAAATCTCAACATTTAGTCTGGCTATAATGACTGAAATAACCACACTAGCTATCTATTAAAATTGAAAAAGGAAAATGCCAACTAATACATTGTTGTAGCAAATTAACAAGGCAATTACATAACTATTACTTAACAATTTAATATAGCACATGGCAAGGCAAATAACATAACAATTAACATGACTATTATTCAACAATGACAAGGCATTTTACATGACAGATACCATCATAAGTAATAAGGAAATAACAAGGTGATTAATATGTTAATCAACATAACAATTAATGTAATAGTAACAAGGTGAATTACATGATCGTTAACACAACAAATAGCAGCGCATTAACAAGGTAGTTTACATGATTGTATTCATAACAATTGACATAGCCATAACCAGGCATTTAAGGTGTTAGTTAACATTTATCTCGTTGTGGCATTAAATCAAAGAATAAATCGGTTGGCCATTTACATTGTTGTAATCATTGTTCTGGAAATTAATAAGATAATTACCTAACCAAGAATCTTACATTAACAAGGCATTTACCTATTTGTTAACCATTTTATTCACTATGGAAAAATCCAAGTAGTTAATGGACCCAAGACAACGCTATAGCAATAACAACAAACACGCAATACACAATTGTTGTCAAATCGTGCCCATTCAACGACATAAATACTCCAAATTTAAAAGGCAAACGTGGTCAGTCCAGCAAGTCATTTTATGAATTAAAAGGCTAAAAACGTGGGTGAATCCAACAACAACTTAGTCAAATTTTTAAATATCTACCATTGCCATTCCAACAAGTCAGGTTATGCATTAAATAGAAAAAAACGTGGGCGAATTCAACATCCACACCACAAACATTTTTAAGCAAAAATCGTGGGTGTTTTAAACAACCACTCAGGCAAACGTTTTGAGTAAAATTGTGGGCGTTTTAATAGCCACTTCGGCAACGTTCTGGAGGAAAAATCATGGGCGTTTTAAACAACCACTCAGGAAAATGCCTGGGTTACCCAAAAACACATACAGGGATGTAAAAGAAAGGTTTTTCAATAGATTTAGGCATGAAAATCACAGTCCAAGCAAAAACTTAGGCCAAGATAACAAGGATGTTCTTTTTTTATTTTTCTTTTTCTTTTTCCCAGGATCCCCAAATCGTAGATAGGGAATTAATTTGTTGTCCATGGCTAAGATACCCACCCAACAGAGACTAAGAATAACACCACAAAACCAATTTCAGTGTACCAATTATAAAAAACAGACCTAGAGATTAAAGGTTTTTTTTTCTATTTCTTTGATGCCCAAAAAACGCAGAGTGAAACTAAATCTTCTATATTCCACACACCAATTAAAAAAAACAGACTGAGATTAAATATTTACATTTACCAGGACACCAATCCAACACACATTATACCTTATCCAAGAATAAAAAAGCAAGGTTAAAATTTTGTCCATCACCACAATCGCAGAGTTATAAATGGTCCAAGAATAACAACGGGAGGTCAAAACTGATCCATCAAGATATAACAACAGGACAAAAATGAGATAACGACAAGATATAAGCATGATGAGTTTAAGGATAAACTTTGCCAACAATAACATTGCACGGTTAAATAAATGCATTGGGGCACAAGGCGAACCTTCAACCAAGGAAAAACATTAAGGGTAGACAACTAACAGGTGTGTCCTTCACTCATCATCCTCACACAGAAAAGTAGGGCGTTGAGATCCATAGGTATATTAAAGCTGAGGCGATGACCGTAGATTAGGCTCCTGGCCGATTTCTCAGGCGATGACTCATGAGCTAGGGATGAAGGCTTAACAACCACAAGGGTCACAATCAAACACCACAAGGTGGTCAAGACATGTGGGGAAATGAAGGCCATGGGAGTCAATCAATCATCGAGCTAGGATAAGAAAAATTTCAATCATCAATCTAGACAATCCATTTACTTACTCCATTAAACATCCAGATCCAATCATAAATCCTACAACCATCTATCATACAAAAATGAAGAGAGCATATAGTTGCCTGATCGCCCGCTCTGAGTGACGTCCCGCACGCTCCGTGCAACTCCCTTTTTCCCTTATCCCCCTGAGCTGCAAAGGGGCCACACATACACTATCCAAATATTTCAGCTAGCTCCTAGCTCACCTCGCAAGGCTGAGCTACCACTCCTCACTGAGTTGGGTATCCCAACTCCCAAAAGCTAAGTCAATCAAGTAGATATTTCTGCAACGTAACATTATGAAAATAGAAGAGATCCATCCTCCATCTCCTCCCTTCATTATATATATATTTTGTAGTCCCTTACTTTCCTAAAATCTCATTTAATTAAGTTTTTTAAATTTAATTCCTAAAAAATCCTCCCCGTACAAGTGTTACCCATCCCCTTCATTCCTCCATAAATTAATTTATTTAAATAATTAATTATCTTTATTTCCCTCACCCAGCCAGAGTCACTCCTAGAATCGCTCCTAGGTGTCCTCAAATTTTCATAGAGGTTTTAATGACTTTCCCCATTATTAAATTGTTAGTTCAGTTTAAATTAGAAAGCTCTTAAATGCTAGATACCCTTACTAAGTTTGACTTTATTCTTTTTCCCTTGGGTTTCCCTTTTCTTCTTATGTTTCCCTCTTTTGCTAGTATCCTAAATATTTTAGATTTCCCTCTTTCTCCTTTTCATTTAGGACTCAAATTGGCAAGTGTAGAAATTAACCCCCTTTTTCCTTTTTCCCTTTTTAGTTAATAATTTTAAATTATTATAAAAAAAATAAAACAATTATTCCCCCCTTTTTTTAAAATTTTACCCTAACAGATTTTTATGAATTATTTAAATTGCTTACCCCCTTATTGTTACAAGATTTAACAAGGAGTATAATTATTATTTACGTTGTCTTTGTTTTCTATTTTTTTATTTTTTTTAAAATAGATAGATAAAATTTTACCCCTAGCATAATTTAGACTTAGACCTTAAATTTTCATTTTGGGCGACATTTTATTAGGGAATTTGTTTTTAAAAATTCTTAACACATTATTCGTCCTAAGGCCATCTAGGTTCATTCATTTATCATCAACAACGCGACGTTCCCTTCAGGACGCACTACATGCTCCAAGGGTGCCACTCGCCTTAATATGTTTCCCTTGCGCGACGTGCCTTTTAGGACGCACTACGTGCTCCAAGGGTGCCACTCGCCTCTTTCCATTTTTCTTGCGTGATGTTCCCTTCAGGATGCACCACGTGCTCCAAGTGTGCCACTCGCCTCTTGACTGACTTGGTAGACATCAAAAACCCCTGGAGTCAATACTCCACCAGGTGAACTTGTGGGAGACTAAGGGCCTCTAAGGAATAAGGCCCCCGCCTTATTGCACACCCCTTAGAATCATCGTGAGCGACTATCGCAATATGCCCTCACGACATCATGGGTCCTCTCGAACTAGGTAAACGTTAACCTACAGTTAGAGCCACGCCGGGAGTGCTAGTAAGTTGTGGCAGGGTTGTTGTCCACACCTCTCCCTCAACATCTCTGGAAGTTGTGCGTGACCCCTTTAATCCACATGTGATTCTGGTTGAAAAGCTATCGTCAGCCTACATCATCAACGAATCATGTCAGAATATATCCATATCATATCATCTAATCAGATGCATTAATATCACAGTAAAATAGTCAAACCCTAATGGTACACACCTCGACTCGATCCGAAGTCCAAGGGGTTCCATCGATGCCTCTGCATCCTCGAGGTCCAAAATCCTGCACACTTAGTAAAACCGAGTCAATAGAACCTGTCTATGTCAATGCAATAAAACAACATGTCATCAACCCATAACACCTCATAATCAAAATAAATGTTTTAATAACATAAAATCCGGATCACTTGCAAGAAAGTGTCCTCAAAGAATAAGTTCGCTTAGTGCCCAAGAGAGGGATGTTACATGGAAGCACTATTTTATTGGCAATGAAACCATTATTCACACTTATCGCCAACCATTGTAGAATTTGAAAGGCCATATTAAGCTTAAACAAACTATACACTACAAGTGGATGAAGTTTTTGTCGTAGTTTCATATAGTCATCAAATATAAATTGGTAGATGTGTTTTCAAACCCAACCACATCCAGGATTACATACTTTGGAACTTGTATGCACATTATTCCCTTTACTCTTGGTGCATACAAAGAAGCATACATGGAAGATGATGACTTTAAAGAGGTGTTTTAGAGGCTACAAGGCCAAATTCATGTAGAAGAAGGTGACGGTAAGGCTAAATACCATCTCCGGAATGGGTTTCTTTACAAATTAGAAAAACCATGCATTCCTGAAGATGAAATATTGTATCTTATCATAGAGGTTCACAACTCCAAGGTTGCAAGATATTTTGGTGATAGGAAGACAAATCCCAACTTACAAAAATATCTGTATTGACCAATAATGAAAGAAAATGTAGCTTGGTTTATTATAGTATGCATACTTTTTTGTACCATAAATCTTAATAATATAAATAAAGGTTTATACCATCCCTTACCTATACCCACTAGACCCTAGGATTACATCGCCATGGATTTTTTGCGTGGTTTTCCAACAACTAAGAATGGCCATGACTATATGTTTGTGGTAGTTGATATGTTCAACAAGATGTGCATTAATAGGACTTGTAAAACCGCCATCAAAGGACAATAAAAAGAAAACATTATCTTTGAAAATTTCTAGCTGCACTTTGGGATACCAAGGAGAATCATCTTAGATAGGTTTACCAAATTTCTCATTATATTTTGGACTATAATTTGGGAGAATATGGACACCAAGTTGAAGAGAACTATAGCTTTCCATCCATAGATAGATGAGTAGACTAAAGGTAGTTAACATGACTTCGGTTCATCTTTTTAGGGGTTACAATCAAAAGCATCCATGGACTTGGGATGAAAATTTGATATGTATTCAACAATATTATAACATAAGATTCCACACTTCTACCAATAAGTCCCCTTTTAAAAACAAATTTGGCAATTTACCAATATCACCCTTAGATTTTGTATATAGACAACAAGGATGAGTGATGGAAGACATAACAAGAGATTAATTGAAAACAAAAAAAAATGTTGAAAATATTAGTTAGATCCATTTACAAGTACAAGAGACATTGAACAAGTCACGAGAAAAGTACAAGGACTGACATGATCAACAAAGAATTAAGAAAACATTAAAGGGAGATAGAGTTTGATTGCATATAAACAAAGAGACATTATAAGAATTAGGTAAGAATATCAAGGATCTACAATGTGGTCCATTAGAAGTATTGGAGAAGGTGGGTGATAATTCCTACAAACTCAACCTATCCCTGTAAATGTACATTTCCTGAAGAAACAAAGTTATGAACTTAACGAGAACTCTCCATAGTTCTTATTTTTTTAGAGGTCACATTTAGTGGGTAAATCAACCCCCAAATAAAAAAGCAATGCTACTAGCAACACCCTCTTTTTGGGGATGGTTAAATTTGTGACTTGATTGAAATTGTGGTCTTGTCAATTGGACTAAAACCCAAAAATTGACCCTCAAATCGAAAAGTGATGCTACGAGTAGCACCGATGGTTTTTTTGGAGTTAAAATTATGACTTAATTAACAATGTATGATTGGCCACTAGGATCATTGTAGTTAAAAAACTCAAAATTGATCCCTAAATTGTTACTTGAAAATTTACTTATGAATTAATTTTATTAATTTTTTTATTTTACATTAAACACACACACCTATCAAGTTTTTTTAAATGAAAAAAAGAATATTAAAAAAATTTAATAACACAATTTTTAAATTTAAAAAAAAAAAAGAAAAAAAGGTAAAAAAATAAATAAAACTAAAATAAATGAAAATATTTTTTTGGAAAACCCCCCAAAAACAATTTTGAAAAAAAAAAAACACACACACACACCGAAAAATCAAATTTAAGAAGAAATTTGAATAACTGAAAAAGAAGTTAAAAAAAAACATAAAACCGGAACAATTTAAAAAAAAGCACAGTAAAAAAGAAATTTAATAATAATAATAATAATAATAATTAAAAAATTAAAATTAAAATCAATATTTTAACAAAAAAACCTAAAAAAAAATCATTTTTTAAATTAAAATTAATAAATAATTCTGAAATGTTAAAACCCTAGAAAATTGAATAAATGTGGTATTTTAAAAGGGGGGATTATAATAATCACACCCTTCCACCCCGACATCCACCGTGACCTCCATCTCTCCATCCTCACAGTCGCATCCCCTCTCCTCCTGTCAACTCTCTCCCCGCATCCCCCTCCTCTCCCCCTCTCTCAACTTGTCAATTATGGGGACAGGTTCACCACTTGCTCAATTGACCCACGTCTGGAAAGGAAGAGAGGGGGGAAGGAGTGGGCTATGGGAAATAGGGAGGGGTATAGAGGGAGGGGAGCGGAGGAGAGGGGGATTCTAGGAGGTAGGGGAGCATCGAAGGGTTCACTTCCCACTTAGTCAGTCCATGGCCGATAAGAGGGAAGAGCGGGTGGGGAGGAGGTTGTAGATGGTGGCGAGGGGCGTGGAGGGAGGGAAGCATAGTAGAGGGATTGTGGTTGCAAATAGGGAGGGACGGGGGCCACGTTGGATGCTAGCTTAGGTGGGGTGTGATTCTGGTAATCGCTTCCCCCCATCCAACATGCTACATGCATTCATTTCTAAGGGGGTTTAATATTGGTTTTAAATCTTTTTATTTATTTTGTTTTAAAATTTGGTTTTGTTTTAGTTTTTTTAATTGTTTTTTAATTATATGATTTTGTTAGAATATTGTTTTTTTAATTTTTTTGGGTTTTTAACTTTTATTTTTTTTTGTTAAAATTTGGTTTTTAAGTTGTTTTCTCTTGTTTTCTTATGTTTTAATTTGTTTTTTTTTTTTTTATTTCAAAAATTTTGTATTTTCCTCATTTGTTTTTTTTCTTTTTAAATTTGATTCTTGGGTTTGTTTTTCGGTTTTTTTAATTTAGATTTTTTAAATTTTTAAAGTTTATTTTAGTTTTATTTTAATTCTAAGACTTTTTCTTTTTTTTTTTTAATTTAAAATTTGGGTTATTAATTTTTTTAAATGTGTTGTTTCATTTAAAAAAAAAATTGATAGGGGAGTGTTTTTTTTCAAGTGATAATTTAGGGGCCGATTTAGAGTTTTTTTTATTTGAGATGGTACTAGATGTCAATGTCAAAGTGTCAATTAAGTCATAATTTTATCTTCAAAAAAAACATTAGTGTTATTGGTAGCATCACTTTTTGATTTCAGGGTCAATTTTAGGGGTTTTGTCCGGTTATCAAGGTTGTGATTTCAATCAGATCATAATTTTAAGCATTCCTAAAAAGAGAGTGATACTAGTAGCACCACAATTTTATACAGGGGTTGATTTTGGTGTTTTTGACACAAAAATATTGTTTTTTTGCGCCATAGTTATCATTTTGAGGTCACAATTCTCATTAAGTTGGTAACTATGTTAATACTGAATGTGGAAAATTTGAAACTCTATGACCCTTCCAAGTTGGATTAGAAATCTGAGGAGCATATCATACCTACCATAGTGATAATAGAACAAGAATATTAGGTAAAGTTGGAAGAAGATACAAGATAGGGGGGGCAGTGTGAACTCTAGTAGAAAGGGTTAAAAGGAAAATTTCCAGGAAATGACAAATGGTACTCCAAGGAGAAGGTAGAGATTAAATTTCCTTACCTCATTCATTAAAATCTTATGGGGACCAAAAGAATCTCTAAATGAGACTTGTCATCTAGAAAGGATCATTATATGATTTTTCATCTATCTTGGTGCTTTATAGGATGGAAAATTAGATAATTGACTTGCAGAGACCATTTTAGGGACATGTCCTAGTTTGGAGATTTGAGGTCTAGAAACTTCTGAAGCTAGTTTGAGGCATCAAACAACACTTTTTGGGGTCAAAACTTTATAATCTTAGCTCTATTCTGAATGATGTCGTTCTACACACTGCAATATTTTCAATGGTGAAACAATAACCTCAAATAATGTTCATATGCATAAGTTATACCTCCTGCAAGTTGATTGTAAAGTCCCCAAACTATTCTAGGATAGATTTAAGTGTTTTTTTTTGCAAATGATGATGTTGTTAGCGTTGTAATTTTTTTAAATAGTTTGTACTCATATATACTTTATGAAAAATCTGATAGAAGTCTTTCCACAAACAATTTGCATGCATTACAATAAGTGAACTTATGGAAAAAAATTACTAATCCAAGTACACAACGAATGGAAGTGACAACATTGGAATCCTTTATTATGAACAGAAAAATGGAATACAACAATAGTATAGGTATAATGGTTGTTATGGAAGCTTCAAAAAACTCTACAAACTCAAACAAGAAACTTAGAATGATCCCAAGAGATGATGTCGACTACTCCAAGGCTCTCCTAGCCTTACTACAATCTTCTCTAGCATGGCATAATCTGAAAATGGCCCTCAAGTCACTGTAAGCATCAGGAATCTGAATCAAATGGTATTTTATAACTGCAAGCCCCTCCTTACAAAGAACCTCACATGATAAGGTTGGGTGTCAAGTAGGGCCTTGTGGGACACTTGGTGTTAAACCAAAAAGGATGCCTTCAGAAACCCTCCTAGAGCAATCTCTAGTCCTGCAACAATCTCCAGCCAGCAATGCTCACGGGACAAGCCTAGGAAACTTGTGGGGCCTCGTAGGACCCTCGTCTTCAACTAGCGAGGATGCCACTGATAAAATTCTTGAAACCCTCTTGTACTTGAAAAAACTAGGATCTACCTCCTTCGAAAGGTTTCGTACAATCGTTTGCACAAGACAATCTTCCTCCAACTGAAAAGCAAATCCCAAATTGAAGCTCCAATGGAAATCCTAGATGGATTTCCCCACTTTTCTAGATAGGGTGGATATTTCACCCATGAAACTAAAATGTAATGGTGGAAAGGTTTTTCTAAACCCAAACAAAACAATGGCTCCAAGAGCACTAAAAAATGAGATATCAAACCATAATGCCAAAGTGAGGATCTACCCCTCCTTCTATCCTTTTTCCATGTCTTCTAGAACTTTCCTCTTTTTGACCAAATCAAATTTGACCCTTATCCCCCTTTTAATTTAACTTTAAGATTAAAAGTCACTGTAATAATTTTTAAGTAACTTATTAATCTAAAGTTAATTTATTTCCCTAATATCACTTTAAAAACATAACATCTCCTAACTAAGTGCCATTAAATTACCCCCTTTTTTACTCTTCTACATTGAAAAGCCACAAAAGTGCCTTCTACTAAAAAATAAGGGAACCCAAAAATTGGGACATGACAAATCCTCCCTTCCAAAATATTGCTTGTCCTCAAGAAATTACATCATGACCTAATTCTCCATCGACTAATCTAGACTAAAATTTAAAATGATACCAGGGTCCCAAACTACCCTGCAATATGTGAAGCATCCTCTGCTTAAGGAGTGGTCTATTAAGGTATTGACATGGGATATCTCCTAAAAATTACCAATAAGTAAGGCCACTTGATGCAGAAACAACTCAATTAACCCATCAAGGAACTGCTTTTCTAGGGAATCAATCTCATGAAAGAAAAAACCAACTCTTTCCTCTGTGTCAACTATTGAACTGTCTAATATTGAAATTCCAAGGTCCCAAGGTAATCTAAGAAAGAAACCACAATGTTTATTATACACCACTCTACTCATAATCGTTGGACCATTGTTCCTAGTTTGCCTCCTCTCGAGGTACTCCCATCTATAATACTTACAAGGGATGAATCTACTACCATGAATATTATCCTGCATAATCATCCAGGTGAATTCATGGCCTGCAAATCCACTGCCACACTTGATCTCAAATGTCCTAAAAGTACATATGTCATGATCACTAGTAATGAATTTTGGATGCTCATGGACTCTATACATCTCTCCACTATATAAATATGTCACCATCACTGCCCCAAACTTAGAAGATATCGTTGGGGAGTGTGTGAACTAGTAAATCACCACATATATATTATCTATCGACTTTACCCTCAGTAAACCAGTGATGCAATATTTCCACATGCTCTCCCACTCTCACCTAGAAATGGCCAAAGACTGCATCCATCCTATGAAATGAGTGTTCCCTAACCTGCTATCTTGAAAAGTCATATACTCCTCTACATCATCCACGCAACTCTCCATCCAAACCTCTCTCATATATTCATGGATGATGTGAAACACTCTCTTCTCCTAGCACCGATCTGCAAGGTGTTGATAAAAGAATCTAATTGACTGACCCTGATAATACAAGTGATCATAAGCTGCAAAAACTCGATCAACTCCTCCAACAAACCACTCCTAAGCATCCCAAGAGTAAATGTTGGAAAGTGAAAATTGGTCATCTCGTTTGTATCAATTGTCGAGTTGTCAAACACTGCAATCCCAAGGTCCCAATCTAATATCCTCAAGGAACCATCATGATAATGTTGTACCTCTTAGATCATAATTGTTTGACCTTCATGTCTAGACTACAACCTCCACTCCTAGAAACCCAATATGTGATGTCTAGAAGACTCGATTCCACTACAATGGATCATATCCTACAAATGCGCCTTGGTGGAATAAAAGTATGCAAGTCCATTGGCATACCCGAACCTGGGTAAAGAAAATATATCCTTCCATACAACATGCACACATTCATCTCCTCTCAGAGTGTCCCAAAAAATGGCATGGAACAATCATATGAGTTCTTGGAACCCACATCCAAACTAGGAATCCACTATTTCTCATACAAACTGACTCCAATTGTGCTACATTGATCAACTTTGTGCCTGCTAATCTATAGAGCTCCTTCCAAAATGTCCTAAGAATTATGTTGTCCTAATCATGGTCAATATACTTAGGTACCCTATGGGGTATAAATTATTCCCTAAAGAATTACTTTTCTACCTTTGGTATCTCATTCGCTGATGAAGTCTCTGAAATGTAGTCCCTTCCATGCACCTCTAGTAGAGTTGTGTTGAAATTTGTTGACACACTCTCCCGCCTATGTCCTTGGATGAGTGTAGACTGTCATAATATTGTTTGATATGTATCTATGACTTGTTCTACTAACAATTCATGCACTCTCTCACATGTCCCTATACATTTTCCTCTAGGCCCTTCCATGAGATGCTCCCTCTGATATGTTGGTAAGTCTGAAAGCATCCAAGTTTCTCTATGATGGGTGAAACAAGTATAAACCTCATGATATCTTCCCTAAGTTTGGACTTAGGTACTAATTATATGCTAGATCTGTAGTAGATTATATCTTCCACTAACCTATAACTATAATATTGAATATGACCATCCATCAACTCGCAAGAAAATAGGTCCTTGGAATATTCCACCAGAAGGTGGGACTTCCAATCAACTAAAATCCCCGTGAACCAATCCACTGTATCAGGGATCTCCTCTAGATGTGTCTGCACATATTTCATACTGATCAGATGGACACAATGTAAACCATTTGTCATTCCAATGTCCTTTTACTTTTCTGGATGATAACCTGATCGAAAATCAATCTATGGAGAGTACTTTGTCCCATGCATGAATATGCTCTCCATTGTGCCCCATGTCTCACATAACTATCTCCAATGATCCTCCCATTTCATATTGTATATGATTAGTTCACCAATGAACACCAACATAAACCCTTGTATCTTCGGTGTGAATATGGGGTTCATGTGAGACCGAAAGGTGACAAATATGTTGGTTAAACCCAATCGCATGACAAAGAACTCTTGGTTTCCATAATGACACTCAGAAGTAGTATGGTAATATCCCACTCAAAGGTCCACGTATGAGGAATATACCTCTCTATGAATCTCATGCAACCACGTGTTAATCATGGGTGAACCAAACTCAATAATATGTCTGAAGTCCTAGTTTGGAAGTCTCCATGGGGGAAATGTTCCAAAAACCCATTGTACACCACCGCACAGATCTGTATACTATTATATATCACTACACACCCCTATATGTGAAATTTCATCAATCACTTCACCAATATCAATTGAACCTATATCCTAGAGTGATCTATCCACATCTGTCCTATACTCAATTCCCTAATCAACTAGGGCATATACTTCCTTGTTGGTTGGTACATAAGGAATTTTCTCAACTATCCCCTTTGTAGCTAAGCTTCAAGCTAGAATAAACAGACCATGATCCCCGCAATGCAAGAAAGGCACACAATCAAAACCATTTGTGTCAAACACCTACAAATTTGAATTCTCCTTATGAGGAATCGTCACAAGAGGATCCTCCCTCATATAATGAGTTCAAATCATGCCCTCATCAGTCACTGCTGCAAAATATGACTGTAATGACAAAGAATGTTCCACACTCAACTCCATACGAAACTCATGTATAATCCCCCCAAATTCCTCTTCATCATCCCTCATCCATGACTCCCTAAAAGTTATATCAACATCCAAGGGAAAATTATCCAACATTAAACCCTCATCGTATTTGGGTGCTAATACACCCTCATCATGCACATCCAAAAATTCAAACTAAGGTTTCGTCAAACCCTCCTCACAAAGTGAGATATTTTCTTCATCAACTACCTCAAATTTGATTTTTTTTTCTTCTTATTCTTCCCAACAAGATTCTTCAACAACTCAGGATGTTATAACAATTTTGTTAGATTTGTCTAATATTCTTGAAAAGATCGTGACATTTTTTCCAAGCGTTACTGGTTTTTCTTCATTTTCTTGTCTATGGAATGCATTGTTGATTTCTCCCTTCTTTGTAACCCATCCATGTGTTATGAAATCACACGCTAGAAATATCACCAGCTTTGGTACCATTGTAATACCCCAAACTATTCTAGGATAAATTTAATCAATTTTCTATGCAAATGGTGATGTTGTTGGTGTTGTAATTTTTTTAAAACAGTTTGTACTCAGATATAATTTATTCAAAATCAGATAGAAGTCTTTCCAAAAACAGTTTTCATGCATTACAATAAGTTAACTTATGGAAAACACATTACTAATCCAAGTACACAAATAATGGAACTGACAATATTGGCATCATTTATTATGAATGGAAACATGGAATACAACAATAGTAGAGGTCTAATTGATGTTATTGAAGCTTCATCAAGATTTAAAAACTCAAATAAGAAACCTATAATGATGCCAAGAGATGATTTCAATTGCTCCAAGGCTCTCCTATCCTTACTACAATCTACTCCAGGAAAATGTATTCTATGTTAGCTCACTGTAACCCTCACGGATATGACCCAAATCACATGTTGTAACATAAATCCCCTCCTTACAAAGATCCTCATGAGATAATGTTGGGAGCAAGTTGGGCCTCACAGGACACCTGGTGTTAAACCAATGAGGATTCCTTCAAAAACCTTCCTACAAAAATATCCAATCCATAAAGATGCTTGTGGGACAAGCCTGGGAAACTGGAGTTATAGCAAAAATGGCATACCTTGCTGAATTCTGGCTTATTCTAGAGAGCGACCTTATAGAGAGTTCCCCACACAAAATATTTGATGAAATGATCTGAAACTGTTACACAACATACTACAGCCTTTACCCTAACCAACACATTTGGTCTCACTGAATTTGGATCTGTTATGAAGAAGTTATGATGTTTTTACCCGAAACACCTGATTTTGACTAGTTTTAGGACTGGCCACAAACCCTATTTTCCACAGAGTGTAACTCCCAAAATACAACGACCCACAAGCTGAATTTTGAACCACAGATACTTGGATATGTTGTCTCACTTGCATAGCAATTTCAGGATCTTGCATTTCGGCCTTCTTTTCTTCACTTTCCTCATAATTTTGGCTTAGATATCATTTGTAAACCTCAGACACCTATAGATATTCAATATGCTCAAGTGTGATTCAAATGAGAGAGCTTTGCCTCTTATTTATACTCTCCAAGTATCTTCCTTAAAAACATATTCTAGGTCACTTGGCCCCACTTTCCTTATTTTAGGGTTGGGTCCACTTCTAATTTCTCCATTGAAATTATTATTGAAATAATTTATTTTGTATTCACTTTGAATTATAATACACTCATCACTTCACTTTATTATTTACCTTTTAAAATCTCTTAAACCACTTTGATTACTTTGACCTTTTGGGGCTTCTAGATGACATATGAGGGTCCTCCAACTTCGTAAGGTCATAACTCTCAAACCGTGAGGAGTTATGTGATGTTCTACATACCACTAAATATGGCATGACATGTACTATCCATATAGAATAGTATTACCTGAAAATATATCATAACTCATACTGTTATCCATCAAACAAACTTGGGTCCATTACCCAAACCTGGGGTCTCCAACTTCTCATGGCCATAACTCTCTAACCGTGAGGAATTATGTGATGTTCCACATACCACCGGAAATGACATGACAAGAACTGTCCATCTAGGATATTTTCCCTAACAAATTCACTTTCCCTCATCTCATTATTCCATAATTAATCATGGGTTCTCTTACTCCACAAAGCGTCTTCTCGTGAGGGCTTTCACCATAAGGGGATCACTTTGGAGTTCATCCATATTTACTTCTTATCAACCATGAAAAAACAATAATGAGTCATATTTACATCAAACACTATTGGGTCCATTACCCAAAACTTTGTGCTACGAGTCTTTCTTCAAGGGTTGACATCAATGACAACCAACCTTAATCAACATAACCTTAACCCTATATGACTATCTGGATTTGTTAAATATTGGGCCACTAGGAAGAGAAGGGGTTCCATTATTTTGGTATCATTATTGTTCCATAGTTGAGAAGAGCATCTAGGAGTGGGATGTTGAAGCATAAAATAGGAGGTAGAAGATTCCATAGAAACCATTCAGACCACGATGTCTATGAAAACTCTATAGTGAGTGCTCATTTCTTTGTACTTGCATTTCATTTAACTGAGAAAAAGATACAAAAGCATTGGAATCACCTTCTAGATGGGTTTTCTCCTATATTGGGTTTCCTAGGTCACATCTTTTGCTCGTTTATCTAGATGGTGTGTTCATTTTCTTGTTTCTTTCATTTCAGTTTTATTTGTTTCCATAATTTTGATCTCTACGGTAGTAATATTAAATATGAGATCTAAGGAAATAGAGGATGGTACCCAGGGTAAACCATACAGTCTTCAAGCCACAAGGTTGTTATAACAATATAAACATTATGGGCTCAATATGCCACTTACAGGAATAGAGCATAGGTCGGGAGGATAACACTCTATCCCACAACCACTAGAGCTAGATTCAATTGACAATGTTGTTATTTATTTACAGAAATGATTGTTGGTTTATATTAAAAATAAAAGGGGAGGTTGGGGCCTGACCATCCAACCTCCAAAAGTTTACAAAAATTCAAGAGTTTTGTCTCTAGTGCCTGATTCATCCTATTACATGATATACTAGAGGTAAAAATATGTCTTAAAGTATGGAAATTTACAAATTGGTTATCATGACTACTGTAGATTCTAACAAAACTACTATCCAAAAACCAAAATTTACATTTCATTTCTAATCACAAATAAACCTATAATTTTTTATGATCCCTCCTTTCCTGCTAGATTTCTGGGGCTGCTAACTAGTGACTACTTCCTTGAGGCTCCTCTTATTTTTGGTCTCTTCGTAATGGGTTTTCACCCAACTTTTAAGGGATTTTTTACCTCTCTGAGCTTGGATTCAAGTATAAACGCAAGTGATCCTTACAATTTACCCGACCACACCCTTTTTATTAGATCCATAGCTTCTTATTTGTGTAACTAGAGGGGGTTTAAACAGAAAGATAGGGGACCATAATTATTTTCTTCTTCAATATTTAATCTTATAGTTTTGTGATCAGAAGCAGTGGAGGGAAGAATGTTTGAGATAATGTCTAAATTATTTTCTAGAAAGATGTTGTGTATGAGAAATATGTCCTTCTTAGCAGCTATGTGATCTTTACCTAATCTTTTGTTAGACCAGGTGTACTTTCCTTCCTAGAAGCTATGTGATCTTTAGCTAATATTTTGTTAGACTAAGTGTAATTTCCTTTGAGAGGCTTGACATCAAAAAGATCCCATTCTAAGATGAGATCTTCCAATATTTTTTGAGGGTCATGGATAAGGTTTCCCCCTCTCTTCTCTTCTAGCAACAAAACAATGTTGAAGTCCCCTGCTACAATATTTTTCCTCAAGTCGAATGGAGATCCAATTAGCTTAAGCTCATTCCAACAGGCTAGTCTTTCCCCTAGAAGGACTAGAGTATAGACATTGAAAATTTTGTAAGTGTTTCTTGTGATTTTCAATTTAAGATCTACTAAAATCCAGTGCTAGGATTTTCCCACTAGATCCACTTCTGTATCGTGAGGGTTCCAAAATATTCCTAGTCCTCCAGAGGCTCCCCTAAAGCTTACTCCTATTCTTGAACTATTCGCCCAAAATTGTTTATTTAAACTTAGCATATCAGTATCTAAAAGTTTGGTCTCTTGGATTAAGAGGACCTTGGGATTTTACTCTCTCATTAAATCCTTCATTACTTCTACTTTGAATTTTCTTCCAAGTCCTCTACAGTTCCATGAGACTATATTCATTATTTACCTTGTGAGGGTTGACCACTGCCCCCTTTTTGGGAGCTTTTCCCACTTCCTTTTCCGCGATTTCCTTTTGCAGTTTTGAATGAATTTTCTATCGTGGTCTGAACGGCCATCATTTTTTCTTTATTTTCTTCCTCTTCCCGAATTTCCTTAGCTAACCTTCTACCTAGTCATTTGTTTTTCTTTTCTTCTGGCCCTTCAAATTCTTGGTCATTAGAGGTTGATTGTGCCAGTCTTCTTGTTATTACTCTAGAAGGGTTTTTTTTCCTTGGATCGATTTCTTCCTGATACTCTGAGGACTCTTGATAAGGTGCTAGAGATTGAAATTCTTGAGAAGCTACTGGAATGATCGAGGGGGAAGGGAATGTTGAGGGAGCTCTTGGGGGGAAATTAGAGCTTGGAGGTTTTACGGAAGGAGAAACCACTTCAAAAAAGACAGAAAGTGTTGTGTTAGAACCTCAAAGGAGTTAGGAGAAATAAGGAAATGGTTAGAATCCAAATCTTGGGAGGTCGAAGACGATGGGGGAAGGATAGGGTTAGAGGGAGGAGCAAGGGTAGGGTCTGCTACATAAACTAACTGGAAAAGGGGCATAGAGGTACTAGGGCCAGCACGAGCAGAGACAAGGAGAGAAGAAGAAGAAGGATTCTGGGAAGTGGGAGGAGGGGCTCTCCCACCGGGCATTTTCTTCTTTATTGTTTTCCACTGGTCCTCAGGATCTTGGGTAGAAGAGGCCTGAGGGGATGGATTTTTTTCAATATTTTACAAAGTGCCCATATTCATGGCATGCTTTGGATTTGAAAGGAATTTTTTCATAATCCATCTTTTGAATATGTTGTTAGTTATCGAGTTTAACATAATTTCTTCTAGGAGGCCCTTTTCTAAATACACTTCAACACATATTCAAGCACATGCAAACATATTTCCCTTGGATTCTGTTGAGTCTCTATATTTCCCTAAAGAATTCCAAATATTTCTTAGAGAATTAGGGTTCCAAAAATGAAGAGGAAGATGAGGAAGCCTTACCGAGACTAGAACTGTCAAGGGTACATTGAGCTCGGAGTTGAAGTCCAGAGTCCATCTGTTCAGACACATGCCTTGATTGTTGAAGAAATTATACAAGGTGATTATTTTGAGAAAGATATTATTTCTACAAGTTAGGTGATTACTTTCCATCATAAATCATTATTACTAAATCATAACTTCCAAGACATTTCTAGGTTTCTTGTGAATATGACCATTTTCTAAATTAATTAAATTTAATTATAAATTTAAAAATTTAATTTTTAACATAAATAAAATTTAAATTAATTTATAATAAATAAAAAGATATAAATAGAGAGTTTTTACATCCAAATATCAATTATAATTTAAATTCCAAAAATGTACATTTAAATCCACCAGATTATGCTATTTTAAAATTATAGATATCTTACCCAAAGTAACCTGACCTCATCTATTTCTCCTGGAGCTTCACTCTCATTGTTTATCATTGGTGTAATCCCTCTTCTCTAGGGCACTTGCACTTCCATGGCATCCGACCTTGAAAAGATCATTCTCCAACATTTATGTAACATATTCAACTCCATCTACCTCTCTTTTTGGGGTCTGAACATTTATGCAACATATTCAATTCCATCTATCTACGTTTTTTGGTATTTTTTTTTGGTCTTCCATAACCTCTTTTAAATTGAATGGCTTTTTTGTTTTCTACTCTGTAAATTTAAATAGAATGAACAGCAGACAATCCTTCAATTGCAGATTCTTTCTTACCTAGATGAAGAAAAGTCAACATAAATCAACTATTAACTTTGCTTCATATCTATTGGTTAGACAAAATCTGCAATCAAATTAAATTCCAGTATTCTAGCGAACCACACTTTGTTATAATGGTCTTCAACTTACAGGGTTCGCCTACCAAATAATGTAGCCAATATCACATCCAAATGATACATATGACCAGTCCACAAATTAGAGTACACGCATCAAGCAACACAACCACAAACTATAATTGAAATTAATCACAGAAATTCACGCACATTGCATTTTGTTATCTTTAATTAAATGAAAGAGGATTTAGAAACCCCTGGGCTCATTACAAATCATAATCTACAATTAAAGTTTTGCCCTAATCAAGATTTTTTCTTCCGAACGATGGAGTCACGAGCTTAGGTTGGTCATAAACTCCACAACATTTACGAAATGTGAAGATTACAAATCATAATCTACAATTAAAGTTTTGCCTTAATCAAGGTTTTTTCTTTTGAACGATTGAGTCAAGAGCTTAGATTGGTCATAAACTCAACAACATTTACGAAATGTGAAGAAGAGTCGCGTCTTTTCGTTTGGAGGAGTTTGAGTTCAATATATGCAATGAGCAGATCATTGCAGAATGTGCAGTGAATTGCGTTGCATTTCGAAATATTTCTCGTTTCTTCGCCTGTCAAGGATTTATCAACTCTTCCCCGATCTCCTGTCCTGAGGAAGGGTGGACATGGAGAAGTACGACTTACAGGAGAAAATCGGAGAGGGATCATACGGGATGGTTTTCAAGGGTAGAGTAAGAGCAACCGGTCAGATCGTAGCTCTCAAGAAAACCCCTGTGCAATACATTCAAGAAGGGATTCCTACCAGTGCTCTCAGAGAAATAGCAAATCTCAAGTTGCTCTCCCGGGGTCAAAACATCGTCAAGTATGTATTTTTTAATTTTTGTTTTCATGTTTTAATCTTGCTTTTATCTCTATAAACTCTTAGTACATGAGAAACTAGCACAGCTGCAAGGTATCGGCCTTAAAACCACTAGGTATCGGCCTTAAAACCACTGTAACACAGTTAAAACTAGTTCAAACCCAATCTAGGTATAGGAAAACACAAACACCCATGTTACAGTAAATAATGGATCATTATTATCAAGTTTATGTAATTTTGACAATAAAAGATTTCAAGGATGTTAATTCTTGTTAATTATCTAAACTTGGTAATCATATTGTAATTTCTTAATCATAATGTGAAAAAGTAAACAGTTTAATTGATTTATTCATAAATGCAAGGAAGTTATCAACAATGAATCCTATCCATTGATTAATTGATTTGAGAGGACGACAAAAAATATGCTAACATCTTTTATTAATAGCAATCAAATTTGATTTTTAGATTAAAAGATCATTAATTATACACATTGTAAATAGATGTACCCTATAAGCTGGTCTATTGTCAACTCCAATGATAAGCTCAATCATTCCAAAGCTAATTGCTTTCTTATTTTTCTTATACTCTTCAGGTTATTGGCCGTTGAGACCGACGAGGATGAATATGGAAAGCTGGCAATATACCTGGTGTTTGAATATATGGACTGTGATCTTCAAGATTTGTATCGCAGATATTTAACCAACGATGCAACGGTGCCGCCCGTGATCATCAAGGTCCAGATATTGTTATTAATGTACTGGAATCATATTTTTTTATTTGGTTCTTGCTGAGCATATCTATGTGTTTGCATTGCAGAACGTTATGTATCAGCTGCTTAAGGGAGTTGAGTATTGTCACAGGCACGGAGTGATACACAGGTTAATCTTATATTTTCTTCTCTCGTGAGCTGAGCTCAGATTTTAAAATATATATATTTCGAACGTATCCCGTGTCATGCATGTATATGAATTTGGGATTGCAGAGACTTGAAACCTCAGAATCTATTATTAAATTTAGATGCGGGACTGCTGAAGGTCGCAGATATGGGGCTTGGACGAGTTCTACGTAAGAAGTACGAATCCTATTCTGATAAGGTAGGGCTTTAACTACGTCGAACATTAAATTCTTTGCCTTGAAAAACCATAAACCCTAAACGCGGCATTAAATTCTTTGCCTTGAAAAACCCTAAACCCTAAACGCGGCATTAAATTCTTTGCCTTGAAAAACCCTAAACCCTAAACGCGGCATTATATTCTTTGCCTTGAAAAACCCTAAACCCTAAACGCGGCATACTGATTAACCTAATTAAATTAGAGATTCTGAATTCTAATTGTCTATTGAATGCAGGTGGCAACCCTATGGTACAAGCCTCCTGAATTGCTGCTGGGAGGAACAGATTATTCTTTTGCAATGGACATTTGGGCCATTGGTTGTATTTTTGGTACAGTATATTTCCTTTGAGATACAGTTTTTGAGTTCTTGATTCATTAGCCAGTTAAATATTTTTTGATGGGAACTGTTCTTATTAATTATGCAGCTGAATTGTGTGTTTTGGGGCCTTTATTCAAAGGAGATTCAGAATTCTCTCAAATAATCAAGATATTCCAGTGAGTTTAACTATTTTGTTTCAGTATTTAGTATTAACTTTTTCGTTGAAATTAAAATCTTACAGTTCTGTCTTCTGCTTTTAGGATATTAGGAACTCCAAATGAAGAAGTGTGGCCGGGAGTAACAGAGCTGAAATATTGGAATTATCAACTTCCTAAATTTAGACCTAAGCATTTGCCAGATGTCGTTCCAAGTTTAGATGAATGTGGTTTGGACTTGTTGTCAGTAAGTTATTCTGTTTTGGTTTTTTAAAAAGGTATTGTTAAATTTAGTTACTTAGACTAAATAATCTGGTTTTCTAAAAGGCATTGCTAGTTTTAGTTACATAGATTAAATAAACACGTATTGGTTTACGAATTCTTTTGTAAGCTTAACTAAAATTTCATAAATGCAGAAAATGCTTCAACATGATCCTTCGAAGAGAATTTTAGCGAGGAACGCATTATCCCATCCCTACTTTTTTACACTTGAAGAGTAACCTGAAAGAGAAATGGAAGCCTATACTTTGAAATATTAAAAAAATATTTATTAAATTCAATATTTAATAAATAATTTATTTATGATTTCTGTTTTAATATTTATGATAAATCCAACATGAAGCCTACATTTAGTACTTACCAACTGATACAATTAAGTCTACAATAATAGGCGATATTACCATTGAGCAAGGTATTTTCATGGTTTATTACCGTTCAAGATAAATGCATGAACTCTCTATTGTAATTGTGAATTGTGTAATTTGTTGAGATCTATGCACGTTGAAGCTTTGGGAAGTCAATGAAATAGACTTTTACTTTTATAATATTAATATTGATATTAATATATTTTTCTATTTAAAAAAAAATTAGCAATTATATTTACATAAAATTATAGTTGTAGATGTTGAATAATATTAAATATCATATACAATTTTTTATAAAATTTTCAAAAAAATATAATAATTTTTATACACTCAAAAAATTCTTATATATATTTAATAGAGAAACCATGATCATAATCCTTAAAATAAGCAATGAAACTTAAAACCAAGGAGCATTAAGATATTCAAAGTAATAGGGAAAAGGGCTCTCAATGATCTTAGAAATCCCCTTTCCAAGTGCATGGTCCATCCTCTAAATGTAGTAGTTGGATAAATTTAATTCTCCTTAGATCCATTGAATAAATTTGGATTTGATAATCTCTATTTTCATGAGTTAGCATTAAGATTGGTTTTTATATATAAATTCACAAAAGTTATTTATGTTATTGAAAAATCAACATTTAAGAGAGATACTATGAGTGGGGAAGAGATATAAATTTCCTTTAGTCAAGGGATGATAGAAGACTCTATTAAAAAATTCTAGCGGCCACTCTTTATTTCTCTTATTCATAGGAATGTTTTGAGTTCTTACTCATAATGTTTTTATGATGGGTCTTTTCTTATATTTAGGAAAAATAAAGAAAATGTTCAATATAATGGAGTTCCCTATCTCCTTCCAAACATTCTTTATATTTTTAGAGTATAATCACATGCCATAATTATGTGAAAATTAGTATTTTTTACAATCATTATTTAGATAAGTCTTAACTTCAATACACATATATTTGTTATTTATTATTAAATGTTTTTAAAAAATAGATTAAGAAATATTTTTTTTAAATCAATTGTTTATTTTATTAATAATTTATAAAACTTAAATATCTTTAATAATAATCAATTAATTTTAATTTAAGTGAAAAATGACCCGATCAAAATCTAAATTCACGAAAATTAATTACCAAATATTCTAAGTTTATAGGTCAAGAGACAAATCCATGATTTAAAGTTTAGAAAAAATAAAATGAAAATAATATCTTAATTTTTAATTATTTTTTTATAAAATTATTAATGGTAATATCAAATCTTTTTTTTCTTATTTTCTTATAAAATTATTAATGTTAATATTAAGTTATGAGAAATGGTATTTTGGGATCTTTTAAATATTAATTCCTAAATTATTAAGTTAATTAGTTTTTTTTGAAATATCTATCATAAGTAATATATTTTCTATTTTGACCAAGTTATTTAATTTTTTAATTTGACTAAGTTATTTAATTTTTTAATTATATTTTAATAGTTAAATTATGAAATTTTAGACTATTTTTATTTGTATTTTTAATAATTATAATAGATTATAATGTGTACTAAAAGAATTAATAGATAATATATTCTTAATTAGGTTTTATGAAAATATATCAAATTTATAAACCCAAATACTAAAAAAATTAACATAAAACTTAAGTTTTTATTTAATGTGAAGAGTGTAAAACTCTTTTTATATATTATCCTAATACAAAACACACAAATTACTAAAATGTGAGATATATCTATAATTTTTAACATTATACATATAATGATACTCAACCTCACAACATACACATATGCAACAAGAATCATTTCATGATATTTGAAACAAATAAGTCACTACGCTAATTGGTTCCCTTAAAGAAAAGTATGACTCCCATGGGTTATATTATGGAAAAGTGTAAAAACTTGATCATATGCCTATTAAAAAGTGTGAGTAGCCTGCATTAAAAAAAAAATCTCAAACATTTACTTTTCTTTATTCTTTATTAATTATTTAAATGTCTATGACACCCATGAATTATATTAGAAAAGGTATAAAAACTTGAGATCATATGCCTATTAAAAGTGTGAATAGACTTCATTAAAAAAATTTAAACATTTATTTTTCTTTAATAATTATTTAAATGCCTAGAAGACCATATTAGTGACTAAATAGAGCTTTGAACTTCTATAACAAGATGCTAAATTGTATACAAATGTAAAAACTCAACCTTAAGGAAAATATTGAATATTATGAAATAAATATACACAACTAAATGTGTATACCAACATGCCATTTGGCCAATAGATTTTAATGCCCTTCTCATTTGCATAATTTTTTTA
>ML779823.1:130590-140704 GCA_009831015.1 Picea engelmannii | reverse complement strand
ATTTTATTATTGTGGGCTTGCTAGATTGATTGGATTGATGAGATTGATTAGATTGATCGATAGAATGTTCCCAACAGCCCACACCAAAACTCCACCAGTCCAGTCCAACCAGTCCAACTCCAACCAGTCCAACTCCAACCAGTTCACCACCAGGGCCTAGCCAACCACCATGGGCCTACGCCCGACCTAAGAAGTACGAGTGACTAAGTGTGTGCACCCGCGCAAGGTATGAGGCGAACAAGGAATAGATTTTAATGCCCTTCTCATTTGCATAATTTTTTTAGTTATATTAAAAAAATTGATTATATATATATATATATATATATATATAATTTTACTTTTATCGTTAAAATATTAATCATGTTTTATGTCTATTCTATTTATACATATCTAAGATAAGATATAATATGATGTTATTTCAAGAATATAATGAAGAAATAAATACAAAGAGTTATTCTAATATTTCAAGTAATAATCTCAACGGTCAATCATAAAATTTAGTATAACTAACACATCCACATAAAATGTGGTTGATGAACGTAGATAGACGCTTAGAGTAACCCTTGGAGCTACTGAGTGACCATTATTTAAGTGGTTGTATTAATCTAAATAAGCAGAACAATTATTCTGAAATATTCATCCATGATCATGCGTAAAAACACAGTAAAGGAAAACAAAAAGTTAGTAAGGTGGAGTGGAAGGACGAACGACGCCCCACTCCTCGATAAACAACATTTTATGCGGAAGGTGAATATTAAAGGTGAATATTAAATGTCTGGGGAAGGTCGTGGCATCCAAGTTTCAAACATCAGATATTAATTTTTCTTAATCATTTAAATGTAGTAATTATATATGTTTACAGTAATTTATAATGTGATTAGTTAAATGTAAAAAAGTAAACAGTTTAAGAGATGTCTTCATAAATGCAAGGAAGTTAAGAACAATAAATCTGATGCATTGATTTTGGAGGACAACTAAAAATATATTAACATCTTTAATACTTAGCCATCAAATTAGAATTTAAGGTTAAAAAATCATTTATTATACCCATTACCAATAAGTATAGGCCTTTCAACTTAATTATAAAAAACATTACATAATCCACTTTTAATTTGAGTTATATATTAACGATCTCTCTTGATTCCAATCCACGAAAAATGATAATCATATAACTAATTTCTATTATAAGTATGCAAGATCGATTCCAAAAGATTGGTTGCAGGAATCAATATCTACATGAAGTCTTCAAAATCCATTCCAAAAGAAATAGTGTTGGCGAACAGTTATATTGTAGGTGTCAACGTTTTACATAGTACATTATTCAATATAAATGAATTTACAAATGTATAGGGATTATTCCAACAACATTACCCTAGCTAATAATTATATCATACCAACCACACAGAAAACAATTTCGGCTTCTCAAATAAATATTGTAGTCAATCCTATATATAAAAGTTCGAAAATTGATTAAATTCAATTCTCTATTCAATTTTAGCTTTGTTCATAATCAATGAAATAAACCAAGAATTTATGGCTGGGGAATGAGTCCTTTTGTGCTAAATTCTGTTCCATATAATTTATGGTTAGGTTTCATTAAATAATCAATAAATATTTAATTGCATTTTTGATAAATTAAAAGAATTTTTTTTTATAAAAATTCTAGGGCTTCAATTTATTGATCAATATCTTATCAAGTTCATTCATAATTGAAGTTTTTAAATGATGAAAAAAACAATCAATATATTGTAGGTATTGGGGGATATAGGATAAGGGGGGTTTGTAGGGATTGGGAGGTATAAAAAGGGTTATCTAATAAAAAATAAGCTTTTTTTTATTGGAAAAAAGTGTGGGGAGGGACGTTAAACAAAATGATTTGGGTAGGTATTTATCAATATCTAGTGAAATTAGGGGTATTTTTTAATATCTCATGAATCATATATGAAACATTGTATATGTGGAATTCCATAAAAGTTTGTTATTTGGAAAGGGATAAGAGTCAAAGTTTTGGGAACATTATCATAAGTTTTACTTGACACATGAAATTTTGGTTAGACGAACATTACCATAAGTTTTACTTGACACATGAAATTTTGGTTAGACCTATGGAACTGCAAGGAATATATATTAGAGTACTACAAGAAGAAATTTCAACTTTACAAGGGCCAAAATTTTAAAGATAGCCCACGAAAAAGGTTAACCAGTAAGATAGTTTAAAATTTAGGGTTTTAAAGGTATGTAATTTACAAAATGATTAAATTGTGATTGGAAGATTCAATTTTGGTGATTCAAATTTTTTTATAATGAGAAAAAAATGATTAGATTATTTTTGTTCCACGTAGAAAAAATTTCTCCAAAAATTACTTCACCAATTAAACCTCCAACTATCCAAATTTGAGAAACACATTAATGAATTGAAGAATAATTCAATAACACATGATGATTTGATAAACACCCAAAGACAACTATAAAAAATGGACGATAAGATGAAGCAATAGATAGAACATTCACAAAAAAAATTGTCATACATGCTCATGCATGCCTTATATGAGATATTATCTAAAGGATATATCAAGATTAAAGGAAATCATGAAAATATGGAGGAAATAAATATTGATTCCTAGAATCATGATTATTCAACACCTCTAGATTTGCATCATTGAGTGTTCCACTGGGCACCAAGGAACTACTTGATTCTTAACATTGATAAAAGGAAATTTGATGGAAAACATCCTATGGAAAAGATATTCTAGATTGGGTAATACTTTTATATACACCAAGTGCCAAGCTTACAAAATATAACTCTTGCATCCTTGTATTTAGAATTTGATCAATTTATTTGGTACCAATGGAATTATGAAAGAAAAAATTATTCTATTATATTGTGGTCCATTGTTACAGATGAATTGATAGAAAATTATTGGGATGTTAAGAGAAATACATTATTTAGTCGATTGGTAAATCTGTGGAAAAGAAGTCCAATTACATAGCGCATTCAACAATTCCAAAAACTAAGTCTCAAGGGAAATAACATTTTGGAGGATAATTTGTTAGATCGTGTTAAGCTCTAGAAAAAGCCACATGTTATGTATAAAACCCCTTATCAAGACCCATATATTGAATTATTACAATTTTAGTAAGTCGGATAGAACCCTTCATTGCACCCTTTCATCATAATTGTACCCCTTTGTCTCATATATATATATCAAGGAGATCTCGTATTAAGATCATCTTATCACATCTCATTTGGTATTCTGAAGTTTATATATTGTAAAAGGAGGTTTCCCCCTCGAAGTGGACTATAATTTGGTGATCTTTTATCATTTTTAAAGAGTTGGATCATAACATTTGGTATTAGAGCTCATTGATCCTAGGGTTTTTTCTCCAAGCAAGTCATCTTATCATTTTTGTTATAATTCTTTTTCTGGGATGATTTAGATAGTGAAATTTGGAGGTTATTTAGAGGACTAACAAGGTATCTATGGTAAAAACTTCATCTTTTATGTCATCATAATTTTGGATATATACTCTATGGAAAATACGGTATCAAACTAGTCCTATTAACTACTCTCAAACATGTATTCTGGGTAAAATCATCATATCTTGTTTAGAGAGGATACTAATTTAGTTAGACCAGTTGCATTGGAAATAGGATATTATATAGTATTTGTAGTGCAATTTTCAAAATCATATATAAAATATTGTACGTGCGGCACATTGTACAATTTCTCTCTCCTCGAAAGGAAAAAAATCAGCAAGGTATGGGGAAATCACCCTAAATTTCTCTTGGCACATACAATTTTGGTCAGACCTATGTAATTATAGAGAGGACATATCAGAGTACTAAATGACAAAATTTCATACTCAAAAGGGATAAAATTTCATAAATACATAAGAAGGAAGGTCGTCTAGGAGGACAAACTCCAAATTAAGGGTTTGAAAGGTACATAACTTACAATTGGCATAAATTTTTATTGTAATATATGTTTCTGGTGATTCAAAATTTGTGATAAATATAGAATACAGGATCATTATTATCATTATTCCATATGGGTCCCAAAATTATGTCCGATCCATAAATATGTCAACACCAATTAAACCTCTAGAAATCTTATCTATGACTCAAGAAGAAAATAAGGGTCCACACATTACAAGTTGTCCAAATTGGAGGAACAACTTAATGATTTAAGTGATAAGTCTAATAATTTGGTAAAATTGCGAAGATAAATTCAAGAAATGGAAAGAAATATGGATCATATGAAAAGTAAGATGGAAGAAAATAAGAATGACATTGAAGAATAAATATAAAATTCCTTGAACGAAATGAAAAATTACAGGTCTTCCATGATCTTTCAACCTCAATATGAGAGATTCCATAAAGAATATATAAAAATGCAAGGGAATCATGAAAATAAATGTAGTATTCATGTTGAAAAATCTGCCAATAATAATCCATTTTCAACTAGTGAATCTAACTCTAATAGTGGAGTTAATTATGGCGAGGGTCATAAATTCAACTCTCCCAAAATTGAATTAAATAATTTTGATGGTACAAAGGTATTTACCTGGGTGAACCAAATAGAGCAATATTTTGAACTACATAATAATATGGATGATAAGAAAATGATTCAAATAGAAACCTTGAAATTTGAGATAAAACCAGATCAATGGTATCAATGGATAGTGAAAAACAACCCCCCTTTATATCACTTCACTTGGGGTTTATTTAAAAGAGACTTAGAAGAACAATATGGGAAAGTTTGGGAACAAGACTACTACATTCAATTGACAAGAATCAATCACTTAGGTGATATTGAAGATTATAATTCAAAATTCCAGGTATTGGCCACAATGGTGGATAATATAAGTGAAAAACACTTGTTGGAAGCTTACATGAGTGGATTAAAAGAACACATTAAACATGAGATTTTCTTAAGACATCCTACAAATATTATGGAAGCTATGAAAAGTGCTCGTCATTTTCATGCCAAAAGTAAGGCTACATAAAAGTCGAGCATTGGAAGCATAGATCATTTTTGGGGTCATAATAAAACCATACCTCAACCAACAAGGTTGATACATCAACAAATTCATGAAAGAAGAGAAAAATGACTATGTTTCAATTGTGATAGCAAGTACAGTAAAGGGAATAAATGTGGTGAGAAGAAATTATTCTACATAGACTATGAAGATGAATAATATAGTGTACCTAAACCAACAAGGTTGACACTTCAACAAATCGATGAAAGAAGAGAAAAATGACTATGTTTCAATTGTGAAAACGATGACATTAAGTGGCATACATGTAGTGAGAATAAATTATTCTACATAGATTGTGAAGAGGAAGGAGATAAAAAATTGGAACTACCACAAGATGCAGATCTAGAAGAGACTAACCCAACAATATATTGTCATTTATTGGATAACATCATTACTACAAAAACCCTCAAGATACAAGGATACATAAAAAATAAAAAGCTAACAGTATTTATTGATTCTCATAGTACCCACAATTTTACCAATTAAAAATTAGAAAATTATCTCAATTGCTTTGTATATCCCACACTAAAGTATGAAGTAATGATTGAAAATGGATGTACCATAAACTCTTCAAGGAAATTCCATAGTATTAAGCTCAACACGGGGGATTATTTTATCGATAACCCCATGATTTCCATCCAAATTGGGGGTGTTGATTTTGTATTAGGGGTCCAATGGTTGCAATCACTTGGAATAGTGGCCTTCGATTTTCAAGATATTTTCATGATATTTTCCTCAAATGGAAAGTAAATTGAGCTTAGAGGTATTCAAGGGAAACCATATAAAGTGATAATCTCTAATAGCATGGAAGGAATAGTAAAAAAAGTGTAACAACCCTAGTAGAATAAATACTTAGGGATTATTAAGTAAAAGATTTATTAGGTAATTAATTTTGCCTACCATGTTAATAACTAAACAAAGATTGATCTAATGATATTAATTAAGTAGTTATTAATTAATTAAAGGTTATAATTTTGATTAATTAATTAATTAATTAACTACCTATTACATTTAATAACATGAGTATTAAATTTAATAGATTAATAAGTTATATTGTTTAAATTAAAAAGGTTATGTACACGGAAAGGGATAATATATTAATTACGAGAGGATAAAATAATAAAGGAAAGGATAAGGGGCATTAACTAGGAGTAGGTAAGGAAGTAAATGCATGAGGCGGTGAAGGAAGGATATGGAGGCGGAGGAGGTTTACGAAGGGGATTATCATTCTACGAGGAGATTGGGAGGATTGTTGAATGGGGTCTCTCCTAGATTTGCAGAGAGGGGAGTTGAGTTTTGGAGTCGGATTGGATCTGTAAAAGCACCGGTTTGCTGGAGGTTTTGGCCACGGGGGCCAGGATATCCATATGATATCCTGGAGCTAGGTAGTTGTCCTAGTTGGCAGGGAGGATAGTAGGTTTGGGCAGTGTTGGTCAGTGCATCAGCCAACAGGAAGGCAACAGCAAGGCAAATTAGCATTAGACCCAGGTAATTTAAATTGTGTATTTGTTTTATTTTGCTATAAAATTGTATTATTTGTTGATAAATTTATATGCGAATGTGCTCAATTAAAGGAATATTTGAATTTTACTGTTTTGGCTCAATTAAAAGAAATTAGTGAATTTTTTGAAATCAATACTGTTACAATTTATGTAATTATTTGACGTTAAATCTATTCGGCCCCTACAAAAAGTGTTCTAAGAATATGATCATGTAGAAATAAAATAACACAAATGATTTAATAAAACACAAAAGATACACAATAAAATAGAGACCCAGATATACATGGTTCACCTACTATGGGATACATTCACCAGATAAATTTCTAGGTCCTTTATTTATTATTATCTAGCAAATTAAGGGATACAACCTACAACATACCCACTATAACTTCCTCTTCTTTCTCTCATAGTCTCTTCTCCTAGAATAAAATATTCACGCACAATACACAACCATGATACAATTACTCATAAAAGAGGGTTTCATTCTAAGTCAAAAATCCCTAACATAACTTATATCATCATATCTATGACCTTATAATGAACAATGCAAATTGACTATGAAATTACAATATTTTACAAGGTAATTTTTCCCAAAATTTCACTTCAGGGGTGATACTCATGAATAAAGAAGATAATTAAGATCCACAACAAAAAATATCCCACTTGGAGACTGATCACAAAAATTCCACTATTGTTGTAACTACTGGGCTATGATCCACCTTGGACATAGAAAAATTAGCATCTTCACCTTCATGGTTGAAGGCCAAGGGAGTCCCACTTCAGAGGGATTCAGGAGGCACATACGGAGAGTCAATCGTTCAGTGGGATCCAACCTTTAGGTTCATATGGGAGAGATACATATTCCAGGACTATCAAGAGGGTTTCATGGGTTGATATGGATAGAAAGGAGGTTCGTAAGCAAGAGGATTATAGGAGAAGGGTGTCTTCTGGGGAGGGATCATGCCAGATAGTAGGATTTTCTTTAGTGATAAGGGGAGTAGAAAATCAGGTATATTAGAGAGAAGTTGTTGTAGAGGATACAGTACGAGAGACAAAGATACTTCTAGGTGATGGTGAAGTGTGGTGAGAATACCTCCCTCACTAAGAGGGAGTGTTGATATTTGTATCTTTAGGTAGGTATTGTCACGTCCCATGGGTATTAGGAATGTGGGAATTTTTGTGGGCACCACATCACACTTTTGTTTTAGTGAAAACATACTTTGAATGAAGTTGGAGCTTCATGGGTTTGGTGATGGGATTTATGGGCTTGTGAAGAGCCTTCACACCCACAGAGAAATATTAATTTGATGTTGACTTGTGGAGGGTATTCTATGATGACCCCTAAGTATTGTATATGAAGCAAAGAGGTCATTGTAAAATTTCATATTGTGTAGTGTGTGTGGAGACATGATGGAGTTGGCATAAGTGAGTCTGCATTTGTGCCAAGGACCATGCTCATTTCGACAAAGGGAAATTATGCATGATGGAAAATATTGCCTAGGAGAGAGAGAATTATATGAAGGTGTATGTACAAGTTTTATGTCCTTGTACGTTGATTGTAGTGGGACGAATCACATATGTATGCAGGTCACAGGAAAGTGAATCGAGTATGTACATAGGTCATAGGAAGGTGAATAGTGTATGTATTTAGGTCACAAGAAGGTGGAACACATATGTACGTAGGTCGCGGGAAGCTGAATAGTGTATGTACGCATGTTTGAAGAAGGTGAAATGTGTATGTATGTAGGTCACAGGAAGGTGAATAGCGTATGTACACAGGTTGCAAGAAGGTGAATCGTGTATGTACGCAGGTCATAGGAAGTTGAATCATGTATATCTGTACAAGTTCTTCTGGTAGGAGGAGATACATATACGTTGATATTAGATGACATCAGTAGGCCATACAAGTGGTCTACAATATAGTTTTTGGAAGAGGATGTTTCCATGGATTTTTTGAGGTTTGTTTATCTAGAGTTGAGAAGAAAAGGTTGTCCTCATATTATGGTTATTGGAGGACAAGGTTTTCCTCAGTTTTTGGTGAATTTGTATTGGTTGGGAGGGATGTTTTTTCTGTTAGGATTTCTGAAATTGATAAGGTTACAGAACATAAAAAAAAAAATTATCATATGTTTTGAGGATTCATCTCTAATCTTTTTATTTCCATTGCTATATTTTTCAGTCAATGTTTTCAGTGTAAAATTGTTCAGTGATAACAGTTAGGGTTTATTGTTAAATCACTAGGAAGCAATTTTTAGATCTGAAAATTAGTCAGATAGAGTTGCATGTTAAAATTGAGACCTATACTTATAAACAAAACATATGAATATTTTCAGGGATACATAAAAAATTAATCTTATCTCCATTTCTTAAAACAAATAGTCTCTTTGACATTGTAGAAAAAAAATTAAGATTGAGAGTAGATTAATTTGACCAAGATATATTGTGATTCATTCCATATTTTCCAAGTAATAAACCCTATTATAAGATCCCATAATCACTCATGTATGAAGGAATGGAAATTTTATTTTAGCAAAATATAGAGAAAAAATAAAAATCTCTCATCGTCAAAAAAATGCAAGACCTTTTCCTTGAAAAACATAGTTTTTCAACTACAGGATGTGACCACAGGTTTCTTTAGGGTAATTGGTGGGAATATGGATGTAGTTGTGGTTTTTTTATGGGTAACTAGTTTTTAACCATATATGTGGATTCTACAAGGTGCAATCACCTCTATAAATACACAAAATTAATTCACAATTTGTTTTCTGAAGTTTTCTTAAGTAATCGTTGATTGTTGGATTTTATAAAAGGTTTAAGGTTGGTATTTAATATTATTATAATGGTTCTAATCATAAATTTTAACTCTTCCAACACATGCCAATTACCTTGTATTTTTTTATAAATTTCAAACCCCAAATACCAATTCTCAATTTTCCAAAGAAATGCAAATACCTCGACATATTTTAAACTAACATACATATTTATAGATTTTTGTACATTATTCTCCCTTGATGATTCTTTAGTTTCGATATTTCTCCAAGTATTATCTCAAATTCTTCTTTTCCAAATATATAATTTGATTGTCTCTTGACCACCCTACCAACTACAAAATGAGTACTCTTCTTCCCCAGGAACCCCCAAGGTACAATGGGTTGTATTAGAAGAGTAAATAAGTTAAAATTCATATTTTCTAGATAACATGAAGTCCCACCTCCCAAGTACATATACAATCTTGAGAGAAAACTCAACACCATCTCACCAAGAAATATTTTAGCTAACATCCATCCAAAATTAAGCTGCAAAAAGGTGAGCTCTCAAACCCAATATTAATTTATTATATAACCTTTGAGGTTCATGCCATTTTTCCATCTCATGCAAAATAATAATTATTTTAGTTACTAAATGCATATTGTTAACCTACCCATGTGTCACTCCAATCACAAGTAATTATTTATTTAAAATGAAAAATTGAGATTATTCATTACATCCCAACCTCTTCTCCTATTTTTAATCTTAGAAAATTCTCTAGATCCTTTTTATTTTTCCTCATCCAATAGGTGCACATGAAATAA
>ML779823.1:118687-130537 GCA_009831015.1 Picea engelmannii | reverse complement strand
ATATATATATATATATATATATATATATATATATATATATATATATATATATATATATATAATTTACCCCTTTCTATGTGCATTTTTTTTCAATTATAAAATAAATTATATTTCCCTTTTTACCAAACATGTAAATAAGTCTATATGATCAATTGAAGCACTAATGCAATTCATTCAATTCTCTATGCTAAATTGGAATGCACATTCCAATGGATAATTTTCTTTCGAAGTGTTCATATAGTCAAGTACACAAACCAATTAAAAGTCAATAGAAAGGGTGACACGCCCCTACATTCCCTTCAAGTACTACCTATCTATATCTAGCAAGGATTCCATGCTCCTGGATGGCGTTCAAGTATCATTTTTCATTGATGGGATATGGTTCCATAGTTGGATCTTAACTCCCCTAAATCATTCACCACTGCTGAGAGATTGATTATCACTAAGGAAAAAGGATTGACAACTTATTTTTCACCCCTTTGCAGGACCTTGTAAGTCACTGAATCCACAACTACCCTTATAAAAATATGTAACCTCCAATAAAAAAACATTAAAACATATTTTTTTTAACCCATTTTATGGTAGGGAGGATATTAGGATGGAATAGGAAACCTACACCTCCTCTCCCTGATGGTACTCATGTCACATCTCATAATATATCCCTTTTCCCATGTGTAAGTTTATTCAAAAAATACTTCCATGTCTCATCATGCATATAGAGACAATGTATCAAATACAAATATTTCATTATCATGAACAAACAATAAGCAATTTTGTATACATATCAATCATACACAACTTACCCCTTCTTAGGTTCACATAAACTTTGACTCAATTCAGAATCCATATGCATGAATGGTTCTTCTTATTGAACTTGACAAACTATTAGTAACAACATACAAAATAATAGATTTCATCATGTAACCACATGTTCATTTTGAGTATTCAATAGCATCACAAAAATATCAAAACATAAACCATAGAAAATATAAATCCACATTAACAAAAAAATCACATCATATCATATTAGATCAAAAATCTAGATCACATCATCCATAAATGTAACCTTCAACCAACCAAGTCATTCTTGTAATCAAAATTTCATCGAATTAAAATATTATATAAATCAAATGAAGTAAAAAAATAGGACACTACATGTGCCACTTACCGTTGGCACATTTGTTGGGTTGAGACACCCTATATTTCCATCTAAAATTCCTATGATATATTTTTCTTGATCTAGTTTCACATTCATATTTCTTCTCGGTATTCTTAGTTCTTAAATAATAGTAAGAAAAATTGTGTCTCCCTATCTCTTAAGCTTGCTCATTCGATCATTGTTAATGGTTCCTATATGAAGCCCACTTGTAACCAAGGAAATATGAAATATGATATGTAAGATACATAATCATTACATGGTTATGTTATTAACCTTTTATAGAGAAAGAAGGGGTCGTAAGTATGGGGAAAGTTATTTATGATCTTTATGGACAAAAAGAAATATAATTTGTGGGGTTTGAGGAGAATAATTAATAATGAGGAAAATGTTGTAGTAGAATAACGTGTATTAATTATGTTAAAAGAATGAAGTATGACACATATAACAGTTGTAGGAGATTCCTTTTCTATCTTTCAATCTCTATTCTACTCATTCTCCCTTCAAAATTTAAACTTATCTAGTCTCACCCAAAGAATATTATCATGTATCATCATTTTTATTCAATCTCTTATTATGAAGCTTTGAGAATGTTAAACATTGACATTGATTCAAAAACCAATCTAGGCTCCAAGATGAATGAAAGAAAAAAGAGGATAAATTGGTTGGGTTCCCTATAACATTATACTACCTTAGTTACAATTCATTTATTCATGGAATCCTTAATTTATTGTTATAAATCCTCAATGATATGGTAAGTTACTTCAACTACTACGCTCAATACTTCCTTCAGTTGTGATGATGTGCAAACTGATGAAGGACTCAACACATGGGTAACATTTTATGTGTAAGTTTAATATCAAGATAATTTTAAAAGGGTTCATTATTAATTTATGTGTGTATATGTATGTGTATGTTTTCCTCTTGGAGTATTGGATGTGGAAGAATCATTTGGGGTACTTCCTATATCCTTCACCTAAACAGGCATTGGAAACACTCTTGTGGTTCCTTTCCATGTTCTTGCGATGGCTTTGATACATTTTTTGGTTCATTTATGTTGATGTTTTGTGGGAACCCTTTGGAATCAAAATGAGACATTTCTATTAATTAAAAGGGTGTTATGTTTTCTATGAATTAAAATAAATCTAGAGGATAGTTTACATGTGTGATAAGGATGTGGAAAAATTCCACAATAACATCATCAACTTAACTTTTAGGTGGTCCGAGATATAGGAAGAATGAGAAATTAAATAATGGGTTGAGAATAAAATACGAGATGATTGTGCAATGGATATTGATTTTGTATAGTTGATACTAAATGAATTATAACAAGAAGTTATTACTTTATGATTATCAATTATGGGAAACACCTTGAATTGGAATCCCAGCTAGGCTCTTTAAAATCACTAATTTCTTGGATTATGGAGCACTTATTGGAAATGAATTGACAACATTGTTTATTTATGTCTTCAGTACAATATAGTACAACATAATGGACAACCAATAATATAATATATTTTTGGTTGATGGGTTTCAACAAACTTGTGTCAGCATGGAAAATATGAAAATTGTAGAGTAGCGACCAAATGATTTTTTTCTTGACATGTGAATTTTTTTTTAATGAAAGTATAAATGAACTCACACATTGTAATGTACCTAAAAAAATATAATTAATGTTATATTAGATAAAAGATATCTAAAAATGATAATTAATATAATGTAATTATACTCATGAAATAAAACCTACTAAATTGTTGATGTATGAACTCATTATTCATAATATTCATCAAAATAGTAGTAGATAGCACATAAATATTTAAATATATTGATAAGTGATATTAAAATGCATTCATATTTTAATATCTAATCCCCTCTTTCTATATATAATGTGTATAGGCTTCCATATAATTGTCTCTTCTTATCATGTTTATCTTTGTATCATGTTTATCTTTGTATCATGTTTATCTTAGGCATATATGGATTATGACCATAAAAAGATAATGATATTTTGAGAAACTAATTCAACCTCCAAGATATCATTATAATTTGTTAATGACATCATGCTAAATAATTAGATGAATGAGAAATAATTAATTTTAAAATTAAAAAAGAAAATATATAAATAATAATAGAAGTTATTAAAATAAATTAAATTTTTTAAATTAAAAAGATAATTTTTAATATAAAAATTATAAATAATTAAAAAAAATCATTTTTATGTTAATATTATTTTTATAAAGTTCCAAGTCCATAACAATGAACAATTCTGAAAATATAATAACGTTGTTAATATATCCAAACTTAATAAACACCTCCAATATTTATAATGAACTAACTTATAAGTTATGGTATATGAGTGAAATTAAAATATTAAAAATAAACCAAAATATATAACCATATATCTATAATACTAAGAGAAATTAATAAGTAAAATGGTACAATAATGTAATTTTACATTAAAAAAAATATCGTAACTTTATTCCTGGAAGTGGGGACCTAACATACCTAACCCCTTAAGTGGGTAGAATAATTTATTTTCATGTAATAAAGGTCAATATTAATAAGGCCTAACAATAAGGAGGAATAAGTCAATTGTAAGAAGACCTAATAGAAGCTTTTGCTTCTAGAAGGATCTTCCTCTAGATTGTTCTTTTAGATAAATAGATTTACTATAAATAAGAGTAGAGGATATGATAAGTTTTTTCTTGAAAAAATATTATAATAGAGTTATGCTCTGCTGGAGGTTTCCCCCTCAAAGAGGCAAGTGAACATTGTTTCCTATCAATAAAGGTATAATTCTACTATTTTGTTTCCATATAATTTGTTGTTCTAATGTTATCTCTGCAATATTTCCGTATTTTGATTCTCTCTCGGTATTATTCTCTGAAATATTTCTTTATTATTCTAATATAATAGATCTGGTACCTTACAAGTGGTATTAGACCACTTTCCTCGACAGAAAAATGTGGGTTAATTTTGTTTTCTAGGTAGAGACGTATTCTGGCATCTTAAAGCTACAAAGATTTGTCATTACGCACATAAACCCACGGTCAGGGAATAATATAACCAGGAAATACAAGAGGTACTCAAGTGCACATATGTTAGCCACCCTTATAACCCCTTTTAGTACTCCTTCGAGTGGTAGCGCATCAGAAAACACCTGTATACAGATTGACCTAGATCTCCTAAATCCATCTGTAGATAAACTGATCGACCACCTGACTACTATAGTGCCACCAAGAACAACACTTGAGAATATACTCTCTAGTACCTGGGTAGTCAGGTAGTACGGCTAAGGGAATGGTTTAAACTCCTTAGTTGGTGCCCTTAGATATTGGACCGAGTACTACTATTGGACCTCGCACGTATATCAGATAGTTATAGCACAGGGAAAACCCTTGTCTATAGTGGTCCCGTCAACACAATTATTTGGGACCTATCCCAGTGGATTCCCCTTTTCTCCTTGATCGCAGTCATACCTTTCATTTTTAATCCTTTTTATTTTCCAGTGGACCCAAACCCTTCTTAGCTTCCTTATTTTTCCACCTATTCCATTATATTTACCTTCTCTCCCTGATTGTCATGGTACCTATCACTTATAAGTACTTTTTTGTGGTCCCACCCACCCATTTTTCCTTACCCGCACTTACCCTCCCCAAATGGCTACCACTAGAAACCAATACATGCAAGATTCCATAAATCACGTGACTTCTGATATTTCCTCTACCAATTCCTGCCTTGCACAATTCGAGTCCCAAGTTGAGCACAAATTTGACACCATGGAAGCCAAATTCATGAGCCAATTTAACACCCTCAAGTCTGTTATCAACCAATTGTTGAACCTCCCTTCGGGTCTTTCCTCCTCCGACCAACTCGATGTTGTTGATTCGTCTCATTCTCTGCATTTTCAATCCAAATCCTTTCAGCATGACACTTGTCTTCCCTGCATCAAGGTCAAAAAATTTGATGGCTCTGATCATACGGGTTGGGTTACTCAATTAATGGAGCATTATTTTTCTCTGCATGGTATTACTGATGAGTTGGCCAAACTTCGCTATGATGTCCTCTATATAGATCCTAAATGATGGAAATGTTGACAATGGCATAAAAATTTATGTCAGGGGTATATTTCCTAGACCCAGTTTGTTGTAGATCTCTATGAATGCTTTAACATTGATACCCACTATCTTGGTCGTTTAACAAAGTTGAAACAACCAGGCATAGTGGAAGACTTTATAACTACTTTTGAGCATTTATCCTTTTGAACTGAGGGTATGTCAGATGATTTATTCCTTGAATTCTTTATCAGTGGCATACATGATGAAATATGATCACAGGTTCTCATGGCCTACCCTCAAACTTTGTTGGAAACTACTAAACGTGCTAAAGAGGCCCAACAAGTTGTTTTTTCCCAGAAGAAAAATCCCTCTTTTGTTCCTCTCCCTTGACCCACTAATCATATCCCCCCTGTTACTCCCCTCAAGTTCTAGAAATTAACTAGGGTTGAAATGGATGAATGCCAATTGAAGAGACTTTGCTATAATTGTGATGAAAATTATTTTCTACAACACAAGTGTAAGGAACAAAAAACAATTATGGCCATTTTCGAACATGTTCCAGAAGAATATGTGACAGTTCCACTTGTTGAAGAGCCCTCCCTTCCTGACGCTACCTAGGATCCCACTGACCCACCTGAAGTTGAACCAGTCATTTCCTTGCATGCCCTCATTGGCTTCTCTACTCCACAAACCCTCAAGATCATTGGCTATATTAAGGATAGGAAGGTCATCATCCTTGTTGATAGTGGTAGGACTCACAATTTTATTCATCATCACATTGCCCAAGAAACAAATTGCTATATTCATGTTGTCAATAATTTTCAAATCATGATAGTCAATGGTGGGTCCATGAAATGTGGTGGGCATTTTGAAAATGTTTGTCTTCAAATTGGACATTATCACCTGAAATCTCATATGTTTTCCATTCAAATGGGCAGTTGTGATAGTGTGCTAGGTGTTGAATGGTTACGCCCTTTGGGTACCATTCTTATGGACTTTAAGGAATTAACCATGCAATTCCAACATGAGGGACAAAGGTATCTCTTTAAAGGTCTCACAGTTGGTTCTCATGAGATCATCAGTTCCGATCACATGGAAAAGTGCCTCAAGAAAGGCCACTCCAATATTATTTCTCATCTTCATTTTATTCACATGGTTGAGAAACCCTCTATGACCTCCAAGATATTCTCTCCAAACACCAAGACTTTTTTTCCACTCCTCAAGGAATTTCACCTTCTCATGGTGTTCATGATCCCTTGTTCATGGAAGTCTTCCTCCCAATGTTCTCCCTTATCGTCATCCATTTTCCCAAAAGAATGAAATTGAGAAAATAGTGCAGGAATTGCTACAAGTGGGTGTTATCCTCCCTAGTACTAGCCCTTATTCTTCTCTTGTGTTCATGGTATTTAAGAAATAAGGTACTTGGCACATGTGTTCCAAATTTCATGCCCTCAATAAACTCACCATCAAGGACAAGTTTCCCATTCCTGTCATTGATGATCTCTTAGATGAGTTGAGTGGTTCTCATTATTTCACTAAACTTGATCTGTGTTTTGGCTACCACTAGATAAGTATGCAAGATGTTGCCATCCCCAAGATTTTCTTTCAAACTCATGAGGGCCATTATGAGTTCTTGATCATGCCCTTTGGTCTGTGTAATTCCCCCTCCACCTTTCAAATCCGCATGAATCATTTCTTCCGTCTTTTTCTCTGTCATTTTCTCTTAGTTTTCTTTGATGACATTCTCATCTATAGTAAAACTTGGCAATCCCATATTTCCCATGTGGATCAATTTCTTCATATACTCTCTCATCATCAAATTTTCCTCAAACACTCTAAATGTGCCTTTGGCACCTCATAAGTTGAGTACTTGGGACATATTGTTGGTTAGGATAGTGTTCGGGTAGATCCAAAGAAGATTGAAGCAAATTAGGATTGGCCTTGCCCCAATACTATAAAAATATTGCGTGGTTTTCTGGGTTTAACAGGCTATTATCACAAATTTGTTCATAATTATGGAAATATTGTGACACCTCTCACTGC
Source organism: Picea engelmannii (assembly GCA_009831015.1). Taxonomy (NCBI): domain Eukaryota; kingdom Viridiplantae; phylum Streptophyta; class Pinopsida; order Pinales; family Pinaceae; genus Picea; species Picea engelmannii. The sequence goes on along the minus strand of ML779823.1, from coordinate 123,280 downwards.
TCTACTTAAAAATAATTCTTTCACTTGGACTCCCGCAACTAATATGGCCTTTCAACCATTGAAGGAATCTATGTGCACTACTCCAGTCTTGGCCCTTCCTAATTTCACAAAGACCTTTGTCCTGGAATGTGATACCTCCGGGAGTGGAATTGGAGAAGTCCTTATGCAAGAGGGAATACCTTTGGCCTTTACCAACAAACAATTTTTAGAATGCCATTTCGGCCAATCAATCTATGAAAATGAAATGTTGGCTATTATGCATGCAGCGGATCTTTGGCACCCTTATCTCTTGGGGAAACGCTTCCAAATTTAGATAGATCATTAAAACCTCAATTATTTTCTGGAGCAATGAGCTTCCTCTTCAGAACAACAAAAATAGGTAACTAAACTCTTTTGATATGATTATGAAATCATTTACAATAACGGTAAAGAAAATGTGGTTGTGGATGCTCTTTCTCGAAAATATGAAGATGAAGGGTCCTTGTTCTCCATATCCTTCATTGTACCATATTGGCTCCATGTTCTCCAGGAATGGCTACAAGATCCTAAAATTTTTCATCTAATCCAACAATTGCAAGCCAATTCTCCAGTTTCCCTAGGGTACTCTTGGCATAATGATTGGCTTCGCTACAAAGTCTATTTGTATTTAAGAAAACATTCAAAACTTAAATCCACAATGATTTTTGAGATTCATGCTACACTCACAGTTGGGCACTCAGGGTTTACCAAAACTTATGATAGGGTCAAATGTTCTTTTTTTTCTGCGATTGTATGAAAAAGGGAGTTCACACTTTTGTGGTAGAATGTGATGTTTGTCAACATAACAAGGGAGAAACAATCAAATCCTTTGACACACTCCAACCACTTTCGATTCCACCTACTATTTGGAGGGACATCTCTTTTGATTTCATTGCGGGATTACGTAAATCAGGAAATAAGTTAGTCATAATGGTGGTAGTTGATCATATTTCCAAGTATGCTCATTTATCTTCTCTTCAACATCCATTTACTGCATCCATTGTGGCTCAAATTTTCATGGATCATATCTTCAAGCTTCATGGCAAGCCTCATTCTATTATTTATGATCGATACCCCACTTTCACCATCAATTTTTGGCAGGAACTTTTCAGGCGAAATGGCACCCAATTACATCTCAGCACCGCCTATCATCCCCAGACTGATTGTCAAACTGAAGTTGTCAATAAGTGTTTGGAGACTTATTTGAGGCGTTTTTCTTCTGAAAGGAAAAATCAATGGGGTTAATGATTTCCATTAGATGAATGGTGGTACAACACTTCTTACCATACAACTAATCACATGACTATTTTTGAAGCAGTATATGGACAAAAGCCACCTTCCATTCTCTCATGCATGCCAGGTGTCTCGAAGGTTTAGTTGGTTGACCAAACACTTACAGTTTGAGAAGCTATTCTCCGTACCCTCAAAGAGAATTTGGTCATGGCTTAGAATATCATGAAGGAACAAGTTGATCAAGGTCGCTCAGAATTTCAATTTGTCAAAGGAGACTAGATATTTCTTTGTCCACAACCTTATAAACAAACTTCACTCAAGGCCGAACATTGTCAAAAACTGGCACACAAATTTTATGGTCCTTATACAGTTCTCAAGCCCGTGGTACAGGTGGCCTATCAATTAACTTTTCCTATTTCTTCTAAGTTCCATCTTGTTTTTCATGTCTCATGCTTAAAGAAGGTGATCGGAACTAAGTTCCAAACTCAAACCAACCTTTCAGAGTTGGATAAAGAAGGATCAATATGGTTGCATCCACAAGTAGTTTTGGAATAGTGTGAGTGTCGTCTTCATCAATGCACCATAAGGGAAGTGTTAGTCCAGTGGAAAGATACAACTCCTGCAGATGCCACCTAAGACCCAACTACCATTCTACAACAATTTATTCATATCAAGCCTTGACGACAAGGCTAATTTTAAGGGGGAGGGAATTTTAGGTACCTCACCTACCTAGCCCCTCAAGTGGGTAGAATAATACATTTCCATGTAATAAAGGTCAATATTAATAAGGCCTAGCAATAAGGATGAATAAGTCAATTGTAAGAAAACCTAATAGAAGCTTCCACTTCTAGAAGGATCTTCCTCTAGATTGTTCTTTTGGATAGATAAATTTAGTATAAATAAGAGTAGAGGGTATGCTAAGTTTTTTCTTGGAAAATTATTGTAATAGAGATCTTCTCTACGAGAGTTTTCCCCCTCGAAGAGGCAAGTGAACATTGTTTCCTATCAATAAAAGTATAATTTTGGTGTTGTGGTTCCACATAATTTATTGTTCCATTATTATCTCTGCAATATTTCCGTATTTTGTTGGTATCTCGATATTATTATCTGCATTATTTATTTATTCTGCTAATATAATAGATCTGATACCTTATAGACCCTTCTCTTAAGATGGGGACTAAAACAACTCTCCTTGTGTACAATGGTTTGTGTTGGAGTAGTTTCCCACTATAAACCTTGTTTCATTATGGATTTAAAATATAGATTGTGAATACTAGAAAGGTTGAGTTTATATCATGGATCTATTTTAATATTCTATGTTTTATTCTATTATTTTAATATGCTTAGATTAAAAAATAAATCTGATAAAAAAAATTAATGTTTAAGATGTCGTTTTTATTTTTTTTCTTTTAACAGTCGGTTATTCCTCACTCACTTGGCCAAGAAAAATTTATTCTTTACTCACTTAGTCAAGAAAACATATTGGTTAATTAAATTGTGTAGCTTTATTAATGGTTATGGCGCCACTATATATAAACTTATTTTGATGGGTATGCATTAACTATCCCTGTAAAAGAGGGAATATAAAACAATTTAGGAGATAGGAAAGCGAGCAAAAAGACCTCCTATTGAACTAATGGGATTCATATGGAAAATAAATATCTAATGTAAAAACAATAAATTACTCTTACCAAGAGAATATAAAAGAATATTTTTAAATTTTATAGTAACTTTGAATCTTATGAGTTTAAAAAAAGTCCGAGAAAGAAAATAAACAATGATAATGATAGACTAAGAAAGGTCAAAGGAAAGACTAAGAAAGGTCCACGGAATATTGAATCCTTTAATATATATATATATAAACAAGAGATGTGTCTAGTATTGAGGTCATTGATGCTTGATTATTTAACCCATTTTATTTCATTTGTTTGTATTTGGCCAATTAAGTGGACAACAATTTACTGAGTTTACATTGTATTTATGATTCATGAATGTTGATAATGTCAATTTTGATGAGAGTATTACACAGTGATTGTGGGTTTGAGATTCACATTAGGGTTTCGATGGTGCGGGCTTTACAGTTAGTTTTCGCTAGTTGCATCCCCGGACTCCTTGGAGAAGGGCGCGAGTGGGCTTTAGACCCTTCCAGGGCAGGCATGACAATTATTTTCAAGGATATTGGATGACGGTGGTCGAGGTGGAGGATTCAGGTGGTGTCAATGTAGGCTACGGGTGGAGTGTCATTTTTTGGGAACCAGACCCTTTCTACGTGTTTAGACCCTTCCAGGGTGGGCAGGTTTGGGTAGTTCGGGGGTCATGGATGGTGGCGGTGTAGGTGAAGGATTTGGGTGGCAACATGTAACAATACTGGTTAAATAGTTGCATAGGGTTTATTAAGTATAGTTAATTAAATAATTAACTATCTTAATGTGTATTAGTTAAGTAATGATTAACTATTAATAATATTAATTATTTATTTATTTATTTATTGTTTAATAAATTTCGATTAATTAATTAATTGATTACTTAACACATTCAATGATTTGGGTAATGAATTAAAGGGCTTAATAACTTTAATTATTTATTATAAGACTTTACATATGTAGGGGGAATGAAGCATTGAGTGGAGGGATAAGGTAATAAATGGTAGGATAAGGTAATGAATGGAGGGATAAGGTGGGTGTCATTAAAGGAGGGTAGGGAGTCGGTGAATGGGGGGAGATATGACTAGGTAGAGGCCTTCAGGAAGGGATTATGAAAAATTGGGAGGAGAGGATTGTATTTGGCTGTTGGATATTTTTCTGGTTTTGGAGTTTGGTTTTGGAGATTGGGTGAACTGTTGCAAGGGGCACCAAGTTGTTGGGAGTTTTGGGCTTGGAGACCAGGAATCCTCACGGAATCTTGGAGCTAGGGAGTTGGAAAGGTTGCTCCTAACTGGCTGGGTGGTTAGTCGGTTTTGGGCAGAGTTTGGTCAGAGCATCAGGTTGGGCAAAGCAGCAGAGAGGATATTGGGATAATAGCATTAGACAGAGGTATTTTTGTTTATGAATTTTCTAGGTTATGTGATGATTATGTAATTTATTTTCATGCTGTGGATAAATTTAATTTATGTTGAATATTAAATGCTTATATGATGATTAATGAATTACTTATGCGTTGAAAGAAATTTTATGTTTAATTGTATGAATTTTATTAAGCTTTGTTAATCTGTGGTTCTTACACATGGTATCAGAGATTCATCTTGAAGTACTGGAGCCTTAAGGGCCTACCTACCCACCTACCCAACATAGGAATGGAACTGTACCCACCTAGAAATTTAAACAACCCTAAATAATCTGTATA
>ML779823.1:93305-110832 GCA_009831015.1 Picea engelmannii | reverse complement strand
TGTGATAGTGGATAAGTTAACCAAGAGTGCTCATTTTATTTCGGTTAGAGACACTTACGATGTCACTGATGTGGCACGTGTGTTTGTAAGTGAGGTTATCCATTTGCATAGGATACCTAAGAAGATCATTTCAGATAGGGACTCCATATTCACTTCTAGGTTTTGGACAAGTTTGCAGTCAGCGTTGGGGACTCAGTTGAACTTAAGCACAACTTATCATCCTGAAACTAATGGGAAAACTAAAAGAGTAAATCAAGTCATGGAAGACATGCTCAGGATGTATGTCATGGATAATCAAACCCATTGGGAGAAGTACCTACCTTTGGTAGAGTTTGCCTACAATAACATTTTTCATAGCTCCATCGGAATGACACCCTACGAAGCTCTATATGGAAGGCCATGCAGAACACCATTGAGTTGGGATAGATTAGAAGACCGAGTAATAGTTGGGCCAGAATTGATTCAAGAGATGGAGGAACAGGTGATTCAGATTAGGTAGAGACTAAAGGAAGCACATGATAGGAAGAAAAGTTATGCAGATGCACACAGGACCGACCGAAGTTATGAAGTGGGAGACCAGGTTTTCATTCGTATCAGGCCTAATAAGAGTACCATATGGTTTAGGAAGGGGACAAAGTTGTCACCTCGATTTATAAGACCGTTCAGAATCCAATAGAAAATTGGACCCGTTGCCTATCGTCTCTTACTGCCGCCCCACTTGCATAAAACTCATAGTGTTTTTCATGTATCTGTTTTACGTAATTATGTTGTTGATGGATCACATAAACTAAATTGGAAGGAATTGCAGGTATCGAACGTGGGAACTCTCACGGTAGAACTGTTACGCATATTGGACCATAGATTTCGACAACTCAGGAACCGTCTGGTAGACCAAGTTAAGGTCCAATGCGACACGTATAGTCCAGGATCTGCTACTTAGGAAGACGGCGAGACATTATGAAGAGACTATCCCTCGCTTTTTTTACTACCTTGAGAATATGTTTCTCGAAGGTTGGGTGTATGTAACACCACCTTTTGAATTAAACAACCAGGATTACCTGAGGCCTACACTTTTATTTTCTATTCACAGTGAAACTATTAAATGATACACTTTAACTTTTAAGACGTATGAACCTTTATGAATGTTTAAATATATTTGGATAATGATGGACATGATGCGATCTACTATGTGAATGTAAATTTTATGAATGTTTAAATGTTATTGATGATTATGGATATGATGCGACATATTGTGTGAATGAGAATCCTATGAATATTTAAATGTTATTTGAATGATGATTGGATATGATGCAATCTATTTGGTAAATGATAATTTTATGAATGGGTGTCAAAATCAAATTATGGGATATTATGAGATCTATTTCTAACTTGAAAACCCTGATGTTAAGTTGTTGGTACATGGATACCGAATTGAAATGATGGTTATATGCAATTACATAATGATAATGCATAGAAATGTATGAGTTGTGTTACAGACTAATCTGCAGGTTATGGGCTATGAAATAGCCAAGGGATAATAATGATGAAAGTGGATGACATGACCATTGGATGAGAAACAATATGGTATGAATCTTTGTATGTGAAATTATATTGGTTTGGATACATTGCTATGATATGTGGACCAGTGCAGGATTTCAGGAGCTGAGACTGCCCAAAACCGAATAAACGATGACAAAACTCCCAGCAACACGGTGCCACTGTATATTCCATTGTAGGGTGTGGACCCTAGGTATGATTAGGAGGGGTGGAGGCATTTCCCATCATGTATCCTTTGAAACCTGAAGTCATGGGAGGATGGTGTTAGCTCACGCTCCCCTAGACGTGTGATGATGATTGTCAGTTGCCTGCTGGGGAAGCTTGGTCAAGATAGTGACACTTTCACTTACGGATTCTATTTGGAGTTAGGTCAATATAGTTGATGCTCCAAGATAGTCCAACAGAGGAAGGATAGTAATGAATATGGAAGTAAGTTAGGGAGGAAGGATGAGTAGAAATAGTTGAGAAAGTATGGAGATTTGTCTGATGGTGGAATTTAATGTTTTTCCCTTCTAAAAAGAAAATGTGTATATATGAATATTCATAATTATGTAACTAAACCACAATTGTCTAAATAAAATTGTTGAACTAGATAATTGTAATTAAAGGATTTCGCAAACATTTGATTGGTTTATTGTCTTTTATAAAAGAMTAGTCTTGTTGATTGGATTGGATGCATACATAAATTACTATAAGGGTGATAGTTATTGATTATTAGTACATGCACGAGACTTGTATGTACTAGCTACACATGCATTTCTTGTACATGTACACTAGTATGTATGAGTTTTCTTGGCTTACTTACTAATAATGGCAGTTGATTGTTATGAATGTGCGAACCATGTTTCTTGTCCTTTGTATCATGCAATACCTTAACTTCGGGATGAAGTTTCCTGAAGGGTGGGTGTATGTAACAACCCTGGTTAAATAGTTGCATAGGGTTTATTAAGTATAGTTAATTAAATAATTAACTGTCTTAATGTATATTAGTTAAGTAATGATTAACTATTAATAATATTATTTATTTATTTATTTATTGTTTAATAAATGTCGATTAATTAATTAATTGATTACTTAACACATTCAATGATTTGGGAAATGAATTAAAGGGCTTAATAAATTTAATTATTTATTATAAGACTTTACGTATGCGGGGGGGGGGAATGAAGCATTGATTGGAGGGATAAGGTAATAAATGGTAGGATAAGGTAATGAATGGAGGGATAAGGTGGGTGGCATTAAAGGAGGGTAGGGAGTCGGTGAATGGGGGGAGATATGACTGGGAAGAGGCCTTCGAGAAGGGATTATGAAAAATTGGGAGGAGAGGACTGTATTTGGTTGTTGGATATTTTTTTGGTTTTGGAGTTTGGTTTTGGAGATTGGGTGAAATGTTGCAGGCGGCACAGGTTGCTGGGAGATTTGGGCTTGGGGGCCAGGAATCCTCACGGAATCCTGGAGTTAGGGAGCCGAAAAGGCTTCTCCTAGATGGTTGGGTGGTTAGTCAGTTTTGGGTAGGGTTTGGTCAGAGCATCAGGCTGGGCAAAGTAATAGAGAGGATATTGGGATAATAGCATCAGATAGAGGTATTTTTATTTATGAATTTGTTGGGTTATGCGATGATTATGTAATTTATTTTCATGCTGTGGATAAATTTAATTTCTGTTGAATATTAAATGCTTATATGATGATTAATGAATTACTTATGCGTTGAAAGAAATTTTATGTTTAATTGTATGAATTTTATTAGGATTTGTTAATTTGTGGTTCTTACACAGCGGTGCAGGCTACGGGTGGTGTGTCAATATGGGCACAATCCCCTTTCTGTGAGTGGCGGTGGTTGCTCTGCGGCTGTTGTTAGGGGCCGAGGAGACTGTATAGAGCCACGTTTTTCCCTGTGCCCGAGTCTGCCAAAACTCGTGAGGCTCCTTTCTTCTCTCTGGGCAACCTTCATTGTTCGAGGGATCAATTCCTGGGACAAGGGAACCCCCTCTGCCCAGCGATATATGGGTCTATTGATATAATCAACCAAATAAAGAACCAATAAACTTGCATAGTTGGAATGCAGTGGGTCTTCTTTATTGGTTCAACTATGTACATTTTCCAACAATGCTACTATCATTTTAGTGCATTAAAATAGGGATCGATTCCTGGTGGAGTCAAATCGTTGGGTGGTGGGGGGTCCCTTGTCCCACAAACAAGGGGGTCTCATACACCAATTTGGTGTGTTGGCTTGGTTGTGACCTTAAAAAGAGATTATTATACAGCCTGAGTGGGCATAATGGTTAAGAACATGTGTTTCCTCTTAAGAGGTCACAGGTTCAAATCTAGAGGGGGGTAGGGTATGTATACCTTCGTAGAATTTACCAGTCAAATCGTTGGGCGGAGGGGGGTCCCTTGTCCCACAAACAAGGGGGTCTCATACACCAATTTGGTGTGCTGGCTTGGCCATGACCTTAAAAATAGACTATTATTATTATTATTATTATTATTATTATTATTATCATCATTAATGGTATTAAGAATATCCTACTTAGTTGGGCATGTGATGTCTAATAAAATAAATCCTAATTGATCTATCATGTCATGGTGCCAAATTTTTCATGATACTTACCTTATAGTTGTCCCTAATTTGGAAAATGTATCTATGACCAAATTCCCATCTCACAATTAATCAAATCAAATTAATTAAAGGCACAAATAATATTGATAATATCTTATAAAAGGGTAGATAAATATCAGTACAAAATGTGTTTGTCCTCCATTAATCAATAAATGATGGTAATAGAATCTACTTTGAGAATTAACAATGTAGAGTTCACATTATAGGCAGTTTTCAATTCTATCTAGAGAACCAAAATCTTAGTATATGTTTTGTTTGTGTATATTCATCTGTTCCATTAATAATATAAACACATAAAACCTTTCACATATATGATAATACTGTAACGACCCCTTAGTTATGCTACAAGCGAAGAATAATTTTTCTTTATTTTTACAAGACGACACAATGATTATAGCTAAACAATGCATCCGACAACGAGCACCATGCCCGCAGAATAGGAAATAGAAAACTATGACTCCACGCACTGGCACAAGAGAAACTGGGTGAAACATGCGTAAAACAACAAGGAGAAACAACTACCCGCCCGACACAAACCTGACCTATGCCTACAAGATAAAGGAAAACATCCACAATCCCGACCCCATGGCCTTGACAACCAGTAACTAGGACCTCTATGGAGTGCAAAACCAAACACATGAAGGTGTTCAACCCATGAGCCAAAAACAAACTTACAACGATCAACAACACTCACATGGAAAGCATGGAATCCGACCAAGTTATCATTTTCCTCCTTCCCTTAGGGCACGCAATGATCCCCTCATCAGGAATCTTGACATCCTCAGGTGATAGGCACGACTATAACCCTATCTCTAAGAAACCTATATGGACCAAGGACTCTAGATGAATCCAACTCGCCAGGAGCCAAACTACTGACAAGAGGACTACTCCCACACCCCAAGAAACCGATCAACTAGATGCAAGATGATGTCGTTCGAAGGAAGCACAAGCTAAAACATGACTTCACCAACAACCCGACCATTCATCATGTCTAAACTAGTCAATAATTACAATCTATTTTAACATTGATTACCAATCTAAATTAGCAAGTCTAAATTAAAAATTAGTCATTAATGTACAATCTAATTTAACATTAAACATAATCAAATTTAACAAGTCTAAATTACAAATTAGTCATTAATGCACCATCTAATTTAACATTTAATACAAATCAATTTTGCAAGTCTAATTATATCAATACTAAAACTATGAACAATAATTACAATCTAATTTGGCAAGTCTGGTTTAATTAATATGAAAACTAAATTGACAAGTCTAGTCTAAGTTAATCTAAAGGTTGTCTAATCATATTAAAGGTTTTTCTATTCAAATTAAAGGTTGTTAAAAGAAGAGGTTGTCTAATATAAATTCTAAATTGCTACTCTAAAAAGCTAGTTTAAATCCTCAAAAATATTGGTCTCTAAACCACATCATTTATATCGCCATCTTTAAAGGAGGTTCGCAGGGTGGAATAAGATGAAAACCGTTGAGGTAAATAGAAGGTAAACGCTGAGTTTAAAAAAACGTGAATTTGCAGTTAAGGGTATTACTCAGGTAGTCAAATATTACATAATAAAATAATCCAACCTAATAACAATCATTGAAGAGGCTATTGGTAAAGATTTGTTGTAACTAAACATTGGTGGTATAAAATCTTGATGGATATTCACTATATAGTCTATTAATTTAAATTAAAGATACAATTAGAACATTGACACTACACACAAATCATCGTCTAACTTATTTATTACCTAACTAATGTTATTAACTTCACAATAATCATTGTCATTATGAAATTCTTATTTAACCCCAACCCCAATGCTATTTAACACACCCAGGCAGTAAATCTTGCATTCAATATGTAATACATGTAGTAAGAATCGTTGGGCGAAATGTTGGCAATAAAAATAAAAATAAAAACATAGATTTACATTCGCCCTCAAGGTAGTATATCGTTGAGGAAATTTTGAAGAAAAAGGCACAAAAACACAGACATAATTGTTTTGTTTTTAGTCATGGAGTTTCCAGTGCTTGAGGGTAACAATCTAATAAGTGTAAACAATGTTTTGGAAATTATTCCTCCCACTTGGGTTTTTGTTGATCTTAAATCTCTCTTTTTTATAAAAATTATTCTAATAATTGCGAGTTTACAGGACATAATAACATTCACTAATAAATACCATTGTTCCATGCATAATCAATATACTAAATCAATATTCTGATAAAATAATAAATAACTAGAAAAATTAAGTACTATAGCCAGAAGAATAATGAAATATGAGAAGCGCAGGGCAAATTCGCCTTCAAATAATTTAAATGCATACGGAAAAAAAATCGCAGTCCAAACAAATGTGAGGGTCGTCAACAAAAGGAAAAAACACAGTCTCAAATTGTCTTCAAATATTAAAGTGCAGAGGTATAAAAATGTAGAGAATATTTCCATCAATAAGACAAAACACAGAGTTAAGTTGTGAGGGAGGTATTACAATGCAGAGTTAATTTACCCTGCAATATATACAAACACAGAGTTAAATTTATCCAGCAATATATTAAAACACTGATTTAAATGTGTCCAGCAATGTATAAAAACACAGAGTTAAATTTATACAACAATATATAAAAATGCAGAGTTAAATTTATCCAACAAAATATAAAAACCCAGAATTAAAAAAATTTGTGGTTGAGGGTGTTGAATTGCAGAGAATACTAACACAATTTTCAGATGCCGAGAACGATTAGGACACAGAGTAGATATAACATGCATATACCCAAGAAAGGTGGAGATCAAACCCAGATATAAGAATGGGTAAACAGTTGGGCAAACACATCCTTCACTCATCATCGATGCACAGAAAAGCAGGGCATTAAAATCTATAGGTCGTTGTGCACCGAAGTGATGACCATCGATTCGGCTCCTAGCTAACTGCTCAAGCATGGACTGATGGCTAGGGATGAGGATGAAGAAAAAAAAGGCACAACCCTTCACAACAAATCAATAAAACCATATGAAGGTCACAACAATCAGGGATCGATTGTCAAGAGAATCAAGTCAAGCAGCGAGTTTAAGGATATGGGAATTTAAGTTCTCGATTAAACTGCTAAGTCAAACACCTTCTTTACACAGATAAAAATATATAAATGAAGGCATAAGGTCTATAATAATCTACCATGTAGATTATAATATAGTCACCCACTCCGAGTCATTGTCCCACACACTCTGTGCAGCTCTCGCTTGCCGACCGATGAGACTTCACCGGTACCTCCCAGCCAACGCTAGGGGTACTCTTCTTCCCCCTTATCCCCCCGAGCCACAAAGGGGCCATGCACACTAAACCAGAAAAGAACTAGCTCCCATCTTGCCTCGCAAGGTCGAGCTACCACTCCTCACGGAGATGGGTATCCCAACTTCCACAAGCTAAGCCAGTCAAGTATAAAATTATGTAGCGTAACGTTACACATAACACAAGAGATCCATCATCCTCCTCCTCAATCCTTTATATAGAGTTTCTAAGTTATCTCTTTCCCAATTTTCCATTTAATTTATTGTTCAAAAATTTAATTCAGAAAAATCTTCCCCGTATATGTGTCACCCATCCCCTTCGTTGCACCATAAAATAATTTCATTAATTATTTAATTAATCATATTTCCATCACCCACCTAAAAGAATCCCTAGAATCGCTCCTAGGTGTCCCCATATTCCCTTACACATTTTAATGACTTACCCCCTTACTAATTTACTAATTGAGTTCAATTTATAAAGTTTTTAAATGCAATATACCTTACTAAGTTAGTCATTCTGCTTTTTCCTTATGTTTCCCTTTCTCTTTATGTTTCCCCCTTTTTCCTTAGTTTCGTAATTCTTTTAAATTTCCCTCTTTCCCTTTTCATTTAAAACTCAAACTGGCAAGTGTAGAAAATTACCTTTTTCCCCTTTTTCTTTATAACTAATAAATTTTTAGTCCCCGAGGTGTAGGACAGTCGGTGACAGAGTGTGTTGTTAAGCCACTCCGTGTTGTTAAAGTCACCGGTTCGAAACCTGCGGGGACAAAAAATCCAACCATGTTAAGGGTTGGTGTGGCTCAGGCCGGGTGCGATCCCCGGGTGATTTTGACGGCTTAGATGCCCCTGAGTCGCGGTTTCTCAAGCCACAGGTTAATCGCAGGTCCTGCACAAATTAACAAACAAAAAAAATAACTAATAAATTTTTAATTAGCATATGTAACAAAACAATTATTTCCCCTTTTTCTAAATTTTATTCCCCAAAATATTTTTATAAATTAATTGAATTACTTACCCCCTTCTCGTCACATGATTAACGATGATTATTATTAATATTTATATATATATATATATATATATATATATATATATATATATATATATATATATATATATATATATATATATATATATATTCTACCACAAGTATCACTTAGACTTAGATTTTATTTTCCTAGGTTGGGCAACATTTTATTAGGGAAATTGTATTAAATATTTCTTATCAAATTATTCATTCTAAGGCCATCTAGTTTTATTCACTTATTAGTTAACAATGCGACATGCCCTTCAAGACGCACTAGGTCCTCCAAGGGTGCCACTCGCCTCATTATGTTTTCCTTGCATGGCGTGCCCTTCAGGACGCACTACGTGCTCCAAGGGTGCCACTTGCCTCTTCCCATTTTTCTTGCGCGACGTGTCCTTCAGGACTCACTACGTGCTCCAAGGGTGCCACTTGCCTCTTGACAGACTTGGTAGACATAAAAAAAACCTTGATTCAATACTCCGCCAGGTGATCTTGTGGGAGACTAAGGGCCTCTAAGGAATAAGGCCCCTGCCTTATTGTGCACCCCTTAGAATCATCGTGAGCGACTGTCACATCATCGTGAGCAACTGTCGTAGTATGCCCTCATAGCATCGTGTGTCTTCTCCAACTAGGTAATAGTTAACCTACAGTTCGAGCCACGGTGGGAGTGCTAGTAGGTTGTGGCAGGGCTGTTGTCCACACCTCTCCCTCAACGTCTCTAGTAGTCATGCATGACCCCTCTATTACACATGTTAGTCTGGTCGGCAAGCTATCATCAGCCTGCATCATCAATGAATCATGTCATAAATACAATCAATCATCATAACATCTAATCAGATGTGCATATGTCATATCAACAATAATAAACCCAATAGTCCACTCCCTGACTCGATCCAGATTCCAAGGGGTTTCATCGATGCCTCTGCATCCTCGAGGTCCAAAATCCTACACACTCAAGAAAATTGAGTCAATAGCACCTGTCTATGTCAATATAGCAACACAACATGTCATCAATCCATAAAACCTCATAATCATAATCAACGGCCAATAGTATAAAAATATGGATCACTTGCAAGAAAGTGTCCTCAAAGAATAAGTTCGCTCAGTGCACGCAAGAGCGGGATGTTACATACACCCCCTCTTGGTCTAAACTTCATCCCGAAGTTTCACAGTATATAAGTGATGAAATAATGTGTATCACGGTATCATAAGTCTATCTATCAAACAAAAATGGAAACTGTTGGCGCATATCATATGCGTCCTCCCAGGTCATTGAGTGCGGACTATATTTGTCCCACTGGACCTTGACCTGATCTACTGTTCGATGTCGCAGCTGTCAAATGTGATGATCCAGGAAGCAAATCGACTCAATTGTGAGAATCCCCTCATTCGATACCTGCAAGGAACTCATGTCAATAACATGTGTAGGATCACTAATATAATTCCTCAAAATAGATACGTGAAAAACATCGTTCATATGCCTCAAAGAATCAGGCAAGGCTAGTCGATAGGCCACGGGCCCCTTCCTCTCCAAAATCTCAAAAGGTCCCATGAACCTAGGAGAGAGTTTATCTCCCTTTCCAAACTCAATCGAACTCTTATGCGGTTTTAACTGAAAGAAGACTCGATCGCCAACTTCGTAACTACGGTCGACACAATGCGCATCGACATAACTCTTTTGTCAACCTTGTGCTTCTTTGATCCTTTATCTTATTGTTTTCATTTTCTCTTTCATTTCTTGGATCACTTCTTGTCCCACCAGGACCCTATCCTCAAGTCGATCCTAACTCAAAGGTGTCTTACATGGTCGCCCATAAAGAAACTCTAAGGGTTCCATCTTAATGGTTCTTTGGTAACTGTTGTTATAAGCAAATTATACCCGTGGCAATAATTCTTCCTAAAACTTTTGTTGGTCCATCACGTACATGCATAACATGTCCTACAAGGTCTGGTTCATTCGGTCTTCCTGTTAGTCTTCAGGTGATATGCAGTACTAAAGTTAAGTTGGGTTCCCAAGGCCTCTTGGAAACTAGTCCAAAATTGTTCAGTAAACATCGATCCTCGATCGAATATAATCCTCTTAGGAATTCCATGCAACCTCACAATATCACTGATGAAAACTCTAGCTATGTTAGGTGCCTGATATGTCGTACGCATAGGAATAAAATGAGCACTCTTCGTCAAAGTGTAAACTACTACAAAAAATGAGTTGTGTCTCTTTTCTGTCAGTGGAAATCCAACAATAAAATCCTCGAAATAACTTCCCATTTCAATTCCGGAATAGAATGTGGTTGTAGTAATCCTGTTGGATGTCTATGTTTAGCCTATACCTACTCACATTCTAGACATTTGGCCACATAGTTGACTATGTCTGCCTTCACTCCTTTCCATAAGAATAAGGGTTTAAGGTTCACCCTCAACTTCATGACTCCTGGGTGAGCCATGTATACTGCTCTATGAGCCTCGTTTAGGATCAATATCCTCAACTCGTCATTCAGTGGTACGTAAATCCAATTTTTAAACCTCAACAATCCATTGTCGTCAAATGTAAATCCTTCAAAATTGGTACCATCATTGTGTTTTTTCCGATAAAATGCTCGACCTCTTTGTACGAGTCATCGTCATGATGTAAAGTTAGAATATTTTCACGTAGATTTTTATGAAGAGGCAACACCAAAAAGATGTGTGGTATCTGACTCAATGCATATGCCACTCGGTTCACTGTTCCTTTTATGTAAGAAATATCAAAATCGTACTCGCTAAACAGTTCCAACCAACGTCATTGTCACGCGTTCAGGTTGCTTTGCGTAAAGATGTGTTGTATTCCACAGTGGTCCATCTTTAGTTCAAATATTCATCCAACAAGGTAGTGTCTCCAAACCTTCATAGCATAAACAATGGATAACAACTCCAAATCGTGTGTTTCATAGTTCTCCTCATGCCTTCTCAGTTTCCTCAAGATGTAAGTGATCACTCGACCGTCTTGCATCAAGACTCCACCTAAGCCTTCCTTTGATGCATCAGTGCATACCAATAACTCTGTGTCCATGTCAAATACCTTTAGTATCAGTGTTGTTGTCAATATCTCTTTGAGCCTCTAAAATCCTTCCCCACATTTCTCACTCCAAACAAAATTCTTGTTCTTCTTCTACAATTCTGTGATCGGATTTGCTATCTTTGAAAATCCCTCAAAAAACCGTCGATAGTATCCTACTAAACCCATGAAGTTGTGCACTTCCGAGACATTCGTCGGTGCAGGCCATTCCATAATGGACTCGAACTTTGCTAGATCCACTATGATACCTTCGTCGGAGATGACATGCCCTAAGTAGTGAATCCTTGATTGGTAAAACAAGCATTTGGACAACTTCCCATATAATTTGTGCTCTCGCAGACACTGTAGTACCAAGCGCAAGTGCTCATCATGCTCCTCCATCATCCAAGAGTAAATCAAAATATCGTCAATGAATACTTGGACAAACTTGTTCAAGTACTCGTGAAACACCCCATTCATCAAACTTATAAATACCCCTGGGTCGTTTGTCATCCCAAACGGTAAAACAATAAACTCATAATGTCCAAACCTCACCTTAAAGGAAGTCTTAGGGATGTCATCGTCCTTGATCTGTAATTGGTGATACCCTGATCGCAAATTGATCTTTGAAAACACTGTTGCACCCTTCATCTGACCAAACAGATCATCAATCCTCGACAATGGATATTGATTATTGATCGTTACCTTGTTCAATTGACAGTACTCAATGCAAAGTCTCCATGACCCATCATTCTTTCTTAATAAAATAACAGGTGTACCCCACAGTGACACACTTGGATGTATTAGTCCCAGGTCCAACAACTCCTTCAGTTGCATTCTCAACTCTTGTAACTATGGGGTTGACATACGATAAGGCGTTATCATTATTGGTTCAGTCCCTGGTTTTAGGTCTATGTTAAATTTCAATTCCCTCTCCGATGACATCCCAGGTAACTCCTCCAGAAACTCTCTCACCATAGGAAAGTGTTCTAGACCTTCCGCTACTCCCTTCTCATTTAACGCAAGGATCTCATAAAGCTTACATTCCTTGTGCATGCTCTCCTGTAACTGCAAGGAAGAGATGAACCTCAGGGAAAATCCCTAGTTCCATCCTACAATCACGCATCTCTATCCCTCATCATCGACCAATATTAATCGTTTCATCTTATAGTTGAGTATCGCCTCATGTGATTCCAACCAGTCCATATTGATCACGACGTCATAATATCCTAATATTGTGACGTACAAGTTGGCCCTCGTGACAAACTCTCCCAGGTTAAGGGTAAATCTTGTAACCTTTCCTCCAACCTTCTGTTTGGCTCTCGAAGCCATTTCTATAAATATAAACTCATCATGTTCGACTGCCTTTACCTTAATCCTTTTTAGCGCTGCACCATAAATGAAACTCTTGGTAGAACCAGGATCTATCAAAATACTAAGGGTCTGGTCAGCGATGGTACCTGACGTCTCGAGCATAATCGACTGGTGATTTTCCTAGCGGTTATTCACCACTACATGAATTTGATGGGCCTTGCCCAAATCTCCCACAATAGTGGGTCTGGGTGATCTAGATGCTCTAATCCTCTCCACTGGGTAGTTGCGTTCATTGTGTGGCTCCCCACAAGTCGAACACCTATTTTTCGGTCCAGTACTCTTGGTACTCGAAGTAGAAGTTGACGACCCAATGACCGAGAATCCCAGTCTGTTATGTTGAACAGTCTTGAACTATTATTACTGCAGTCGACGTTGTTGTTGATGTTGTGGTCCCCAATAAGGTGTCCTTTTTTGAGGCTTTGGTCACTGAGGTGTAGTGAAAGTGGATCCCCTCTCGAACACAAGATATCGAGGTGTATGTGTGGTTGGTGTCTGATGTTGTTGTGCACCAGATGACACCTTCCCTGTCAATCTTGCTGGAGTCCTGCTCTGACCCTCACTAACAACCTCCTCCTATGTTATGAGGGCCTTCTGGATGGCATCATGCAAGGTCTGAGGCATCAAAATACTAACCTTTTCATGTATGCTTCCATTAATGCATAACACAAACCTATTGACCTTAAGTTTCTCAGTATTAAAATGCGGAGCATACCAAAGCAACTCCATAAGATGGGCCTCATACTCAGGCACCGTATGACCGCCCTTCCGTAAAGCGTTGAACTTTTTGAGCTAGCGCTCAATGAATTCCTCTAAAAGTTACCTCTCTTGAAACCATTCCTCGAATAGTTCCCATGACACGTCTTTGACGGCCATGTTCAACTATGGCAGGAGCGCCTTCCACCATAGAAGAGCACTCCCCTTCAATTGAAAGACCACCATGCATACCTTCATATTGGAGGTATAGTCGCAAAGTGAAAAACACATCACCATATTATCAAACCATGCCTCGGTGGTAGCATTGTCCAGGGAACCAAAGAAATCAGAAAAGTTTACCTTCTTGAGTTCGCGGTGAATGCTACCCGTACCAACCAGAGTGTGTGGTGGACCCTTTGGGGGTGCCGGTTCCCTAGCCTCATCTCTATCCAAATGAATGATTAGTGCCTCAGATATCTATTGAAAGGACTTCATCAGTCCAACCACATCACCCACCGCTATCTGCTCCTGTCCGAAAACCTGTTCGTCTCCCTAGGGGTTAGACCCCTCAAGCATGGATGTTACTGGAGGCATCGCACCTCCACCCCTAGCACCCTGTCATCTGCCTCCGCGACATCCTCTAACCATGATTACCTGCACGAATACAATTCAACTTAATTAGCAACATTATAATCAAATATAATATCAACAGAAGTTGTAGTGATCCCAAGTCGTGGGTTGAACCCTGCTCTGATACCATGTGTAGCGACCCCTTCGTTACACTACAAGCGAATATTTTTTCTTTTTATAGTACAACACAATGATTACAGCTAAACAACGCATCTGACGGCAAGCACCATGTCCATAGAACAAGAAACAGACAATTATGACTCCATGCACTGGCACAAGAGCAACTGGGCCAAACATGCATAAAACAACAAGGAGAAACGACTACCTGTCTGACACAAACCTGACCTACATCTACAAGCTAAAGGACAACATCCACAATCCCGACTCCATAGCCTTGACGACCAATAACTAGGACCTCTATGGCGTGCAAAACCAAATGCATGAAGGTGTTCAACCCATGTGCCAAAAACAAACTTACAACGATCAACAACACTCATGCGAAAGTCACGGGCTCCGTCCTAGTTATCATTCACCTCCTTCCCTTAGGGCATGCAATGATCCCCTCATCAGGAATCATGACATCCCCAGGTGATAGGCACAACTATAACCCTCGAATCTAGATGAATCCAACTCACTAGGAGCCGAGCTACTGACAAGAGGACTACTAGCACACCCCAAGAAACCTATCAACTAGACGCAAGATGACATCGTTCGAAGGAAGCACAAGCTAAAACACGAATTCGCCAACAACCCGACCATTCATCAAGTCTAAACTAGTCAATAATTACAATCTATTTTAACATTGATTACCAATCTAAATTAGCAAGTCTAAATTACAAATTAGTCATTAATGTACACTCTAATTTAACATTAAACATAATCAAATTTATCAAGTCTAAATTACAAATTAGTCATTAATGCACCATCTAATTTAACATTAAATACAAATCAATTAAATCAATACTAAAACTATGAACAATAACTACAATCTAATTTGACAAGTCTGGTTTAATTAATACGAAAACTAAATTGACAAGTCTAGTCTAAGTTAATCTAAAGGTTGTGTATTCAAATTAAAGGCTATCTAATCATATTAAAGGTTGTTCTATTGAAATTAAAGGTTGTTAAAAGAAGAGGCTATCTAATATAAATGATAAATCGCTACTGTAAAAAGCTAGTTCAAATCCTCAAAAATATCGATCTATAAACCACAACATTTATATCGCCATATTTAAAGGAGGTTCGCAGAGTGGAATAAGATGATAGCCGATGAGGTTAATAGAAGGGAAACCTTGAGCTTAAAAAATGTGAATTTGTAGTTAAGGGTATTACTCAGGCAGTCAAATATTACAAAATAAAATAATCTGACCCAATAACAATCGTTGAAGAGGCTATTGGTAAATATTTGTTGTAGCTAAACATTGGTTGTATGAAATTTTGATGGATATTCACTATACCGTCTATTAATTTAAATTAAATATACAATGAGAACGTTGACACTACACACAAATCGTCGTCTAACTTATTTATTACCCAATTATTGCTATTAACTTCACAAGAATCATTGTCATTGCAAAATTATTGTTTAACCCCAACCTCAATGCTATTTAACACACCCGGGGAGTAAATCTTGCATTCAATACGTAATACATGCAGTCAGAATCATTGGGTAAAATGTTGGCAATCAAAAAATAAATAAAAACATATATTTACATTTGCCCTCAAGGTAGTATATCGCTGAGGAAATTTTGCAGACCAAGGCACAAAAACGCAGACATAATTGTTCTTTTTTCAGTCATGGACTTTTCAGTGCTCGAGGGTAACAATCTAATAAGTTTAAATAACGTTTCGGGAATTATTCCTCCCACTTGGGTTTTTGTTGATCTTGAATCTCTCTTTTTTATAAAAATTATTCTAATCATTGCGAGTTTACTGGACATAATACCATTCACTAATCAATACCATTGGTCCATGCATAATCGATATACTAAATCAATATTCTGATAAAATAATAAATAACTAGAAAAATTAAGTACTATAGCCGAAAGAATAATGAAATATGAGAAGCGCATGGAAAATTCGCCTTCAAATAATTAAAATGCATGAGGAAAAAAAATCGTAGTCCAAACAAATGTAAGGGTCGTCAACAAAGGGACAAAACACAGTCTCAAATCGTCTTCAAATATTAAAGTGAAGAGGTATACAAATGCAGAGAATATTGCCATCAATAAGACAAAAAACAGAGTTAAGTTGCGAGGGAGGTATTACAATGCAGAGTTAATTTATCCAGCAATATATAAAAACGCAACGATCTTAAGGCTACAGGAATCAAAATATGGAATAATTTGCCAAGGGAATCAAGTCAAGCAGTGAGCTTAAGGCTATGGGAATTTAAGTTCTCGATTAAAATACTAAGTCAAACACCTTCTTTACACAGTTAAAAATATGGAAATGAAGGCGTAAGGTCTCTAATAATCTACCATGCAGAATACAAACAAGTGTATCGTAGCCCAATTGTCCCGCTCCGAGTCGTTGTCCCGCACGCTCTGTGCATCTCCCGCTTGCCGACCGATGAGACTTCACCAATACCTCCCATCCAATGCTATGGGTACTCTTCTTCCCCCTTAGCCCCCTGAGCCGCAAAGGGGCCACACACACTAAACCAAAGAATAGCTAGCTCCCAGCTCACCTCGCAAGGTCGAGCTACCATTCCTCACTGAGATGGGTATCCCAACTCCCACAAGCTAAGTCATTCAAGTCTAAAATTATGCACTGTAACGTTACACATAACAGAAGAGATCCATCATCCTCCTCCTCACTCCTTTATATAGAGTTTCTAAGTTATCTCTTTCCCAATTTCCCATTTAATTTATTATTCAAAAATTTAATTTAGAAAAATCCTCCCCGTACATGTGTCACTCATCCCATTCATTGCACCAGAAAATAATTTCATTAATTATTTAATTGATCATATTTCCCTCACCCACCTAAAATCATTTTGAGAATCACTCCTAGGTTTCCCCATATTCCCTTACACATTTTAATGACTTACCCCCTTACTAATTTACTAGTTGAGTTCAATTTAGAAATTTCTTAAATTCAATATACCTTACTAAGTTAGTCATTCATCTTTTTCCTTATGTTTCTCCCTTTTTCCTTAGTTTCCTAATTCTTTTAAATTTCCCTCTTTCCCTTTTCATTTAAAACTCAAATTGGCAAGTGTAGAAAATTACCTTTTTCCCCTTTTTCTTTATAATTAATAAATTTTTAATTAGCATATGTAACAAAACAATTATTTCCCCTTTTTCTAAATTA
>ML779823.1:75759-93099 GCA_009831015.1 Picea engelmannii | reverse complement strand
TTCTACCATAAGTATCACTTAGACTTAGATTTTATTTGCCTAGGTTGGGCGACATTTTATTAGGGAAATTGAATTAAATATTTCTTATCACATTATTCGTTCTAAGGCCATCTAGGTTTATTCACTTATTAGTTAACAATGTGACATTTCCTTCATGATGCACTAGGTTCTCCAAGGGTGCCACACACCTCATTTTGTTTCTCTTGCGCAATGTTCCCTTCAGGATGCACTACGTGCTCCAAGGGTGCCACTCACCTCTTCCCGTTTTTATTGTGCAACGTGCCCTTTAGGACGCACTATGTGCTCCAAGGGTGCCACTCACCTCTTGACTGACTTGGTAGACATCAAAAACCCCTGGAGTCAATACTCCTCCAAGTGATCTTTTGGGAGACTAAGGGCCTCTAAGTAATAATGCCCCTTCCTTATTGCGTGCCCCTTAGAATCATCGTCAGCGATTGTCACAGTCTGCCCTCACGACATCGTGGGTCTTCTCAAACTAGGTAATCATTAACCTACAGTTCGAGCCACGACATGAATGCTAGTAGGTTGTGGCAGGGTTGTTTTCCACACCTCTCTCTCAATGTCTCTGGTAGTCGTGCGTGACCCCTCTACTCCACATGTGAGTACGATTGGCAAGATATCATTAGCCTGCATCATCAATGAATCATGTTAGAAATACAATCAATCATCATAACATCTAATCAGATGTGCATATTTCATATCAACAATAATAAACCCAATAGTCCAATCCCTGACTCGATCTGGAGTCAAATGGGTTTCATCGATGCCTCTGCATCCTTGAGGTCCAAAATCCTGCACACTCAGGAAAACCGAGTCAATAGCACCTGTCTATGTCAATACAACAACATAACATGTCATCAATCCATAATGTCTCATAATCATAATCAATGGCCAATAGCATAAAAATTTGAATCACTTGCAAGAAAGTGTCCTCAAAGAATAAGTTCACTCAGTGCACGCAAGAGCGGGATGTTACAAATACCTCCTATTTTGATACAACTTGGATTGAATTTCAAGACTTTCCAAAATTCGACTTAAAAATGGAGTGGTCGGAAATTCCCATTCCCATGAGGAGGGAACATAGGTTAGTGACCATCCATGCACTTGTACAATATAATGGGATCTTATCCTTAGAAACAAAACTTATTAATATCTACATGGATACCTAACAAATTGATCTTGTATCTACTTCTTAAAGAAAATAGTTTCATTGACATTGTAGAGAATTTTTTTGAGATTGAGAGAAGCATAATAATTTGACCAAGAAAATTATATGGTGATTCATTCCATAATTTCCAGGTAATAATGCCTAGGATAAGGGCCCATAATTACTAATGTATGAGGTAATGGAAAAAAAATGGAAAAATATAAAGAAAAAATAAGAATCTCTAATTGCCTAGTAACCACCACCTTTAAACTCACTAAGATCAAATTCCAAATATGTTGATCATAAGGCTAGTTAATAAAAATATGATCAATTGTATTTGAGTCATTCCATAATAAAGAGAATGGATATGGAATTGGGAAAACCCATTTTAAAATATTATCCCATTTGATATTTTTCTTCCAAGATAACTGCTAAATAGATGTAGTTATCATAAGCATGTGCTATTAGTTCAATATTTTTTTTCAATTGGAGTATAATATTTTGTAGTGTTGATTGTTTAATACCTCATTTTAATCCTTTCCAACAATAATATTTCATATGAATTTTCCCCCCTAACTAATGTAATCGATTCCTACTCTATAAGGAATATATTTTCATTGTATCTCTTACAACAACTGAAGCTTAAGGTCCTCTAGGATACATATATTCCATACCTTCAAATTTTTCCATCCAAGGAAACCCCTCATATTACCAAGTTATTAGATTTGACAATCTTTGTTCCCCATGGATAATTTCACACACTCGTGACTTTTTGTCCTCTCTATCTAGGAAAAAAATTATAATTCTAAGTCTTGAATATTCTACTTTTATTCCATTAGATTTATATGATTTTACTTTGTCTTTTTTCTCCTCCTCTAACTTCAACTTCCCACAGTGTGTCTCTATTTGCCTCTTTATTGTCTCCCTCTATCATCTTTGCTTCCCTCAACATTACAAGAGATGATCATTCATACAAATCCACTACATCCACCATCATCTCTATAAACACCTAAATTCTTGCAATGAAAACTCCCTACATGACCACCATTTAATGGTTTCTAGGTGGTACATTTTTTTCTATAAGGATTATTTTTTCTGATGAGGATGGCTCTTGGAATATTCTTACTCATCAGGCTCTCCATGTGTCTCCAATCTATGTAGCCACATAATTTTTCAACTAGGCTAGTAATCATTGGTCTTCTTTATCTTTGGTCTCTTCTTCTTCCTTCTATGTGGAGGTAGATCTCCATTGTAATGGAGAGGTCTCGATATAGAGGTTAGGAAAGTCTCTTAATTTACATGATATTTCATTATCATTTCATGGAGTTCTTTGCATGAAGAATAAAGTAATACCCTCTCTGCACCATGTCCAATGTGATGCATGGTCCAAAGATCCATGTTTTTTACACCACATCCAACCCTCTACATGTTGGTCAATTTACAATAAGTGACTAATGCCTTGCCAATTTATACGAGGCACAAATTGTAGATATAAAACCTCCCTCAACCTATCAAAATCTTGCATAGCCAAATCCTTTCACATATATTTCCTTATTCCTTATGTGATGCGTGAATTCCATAGCACAAATATCCCCTCCTTTTGTTCCATCCATCAACACACTTGAAGCTCTACTTACTTTTCTCGTTAGCCATTTTTCAAGAAATTCTCTAAGGCATTGTTTCTAAGGATTTGACCTAACTTGTCAGAATTGTTTAACAAAGGGGTTATGGCCATTGAACCCAGAGATTAATAAATTAAACTAAAATATAAAATCCATCAAAGACAAATCCTTTCTTTGTTAATGATATATTTTGGATCACACATCTCCAATAAGATGATTTTGGTCCCCAAAATATTATTGGTGGATAAGATGGAAGCACATGGCCTACACTTGTTTCTTCAAGTCTAGTACTCCATCAAATATGAAGCTTTCTTACTTTTGACATGTCTCAATCAATATTTTTTTCTACACTTGTTTTGTTTCTACCAAGGACATTTTCATTCTCCCTTTGTTTAATTTAATGAGGTAGGCATTACCACCTTTGACCAAGCGATATTTTTTTTCTTTTATGTAGAATTTTTCATCCCTATACCAAAAGTAGGTATTTTTGAACATCACTTCACATGTATCACAATGTGATACATCACATTATACTTCATTAGAATAATCAACATTAATGACAATTCTTATGGTAGATTTGTCTTGTAATGTCATCCAAATGAACATGGTTTTACTAGATCATAAGTCTCTAGACCATGCTCATAAAATAAGGTTTTAGAAATCAAATTACATTGAGAACCCTATCAAATTGATAATTTAACTTCTTAATATCCACTTTAACTTTGATTTAGAATAGTGCACTTATGTTTCCACCTTCCCTTGGCTATTTTATTATGGTATAGACCAAGTTTTCATCCATATCAAATGTGTTTTTTACCATTGTTTCTTTGGTTAATGTCATTCCTCATTTCAGGGAGTTGTACCATTTTGGACATAGTTTTGGATGAAGCTTACAACAATTCTCATTATGTGACCATCTACATCATATTATTTCAATGGTTTATTGAAATATTTCACTATCCAGTTTGTGTCCACAATCTTCCTATATTTATTTTTGTTGGTATCTTATTGGCACTTTTGTTGTTGCCCCTTATTGAAGTCCAACTTGATGTAAAGAGATTCTTTCTTTCCTCATCTATGTTTTCATATCACCAAATGTAATTTCACTCACATATGACTGAATATGGCCAAAGTGTTTCACTACCTCATTAGGTTCTTACAAAAAAATACCTAACATGATGGCTTGGTTTTGAAACTTAGAAATGTATTATTGTACATGTTTTCCTTCTTCTTACCATAAGTATCCACAGTATGTGAGTTGTCTCTCTTCATATTTTATGGGATAGAATATGATTTCAACAATTCCTTGAAATTATCCCATTTGTAACCATGTAATTATTTCCTATCCTCAAGCCATTTATGTAGTTATTCCACCATGAAAAAGAATATCTATATATTTTCAATCAAGACAAAGAAATCCTTTGGGTTTATTTGATATAATAAATACTTAAATGGACATCTAGCTATTTCAACTAGCTATTGAGTTTCTTGACATTAACTTAACCATTATATGTTGGTATTTCAATTTTTGAATTAACCTTGAATGGAGTATTTGAACAAAAAGGAATATATTTAGTATTATCTAAATTGTCAAGATGCCCATACTTAGGTTATTTATTAATCACTAACAAAAGATATGTAATCATCTCATGTAGTATAACTATGCACTTCTCCAGTCGAGTAAACCTAAATTCAAGGTATTCCTTGGGTTTTTCCTTGTTAGAAGTTGTTTTCATTTTACATTGTCCTCCTCTTTTGAGGCCTTTCAATGACATCCCTCGACTCTTTGACTATCCACTATGGGTGTTTACAATACAATTTTTTCACCAAATGATTTTGAGCTAGAGCTCTAATACCAATATGATTGATAATAACCTATGTTTAAGTGGATTCATTGCTAGAAAAAGTGTTGTCATTGATGTCAAAGACATAAGGCCAAAGAGATTTGGACCAGAAAAACAGAGGAAGTGTCCATATTGTGAATCAGACCAGACATAAGAAGTAGAGAATCTCCCTGTGGGTTGATGAGTTTATGTGTACACTAACTTAAGGGATATGTATGATTACCCTGAGTCATGAACGAAAGAGAGATGAGTGTGTGAGGGTAGTCAACCCAAATGAATTCAAGATACACATGTATGAGGAGGAATTGTGTGACTAGAAGTTGGACGAGACAATCCCATTATAGGATTTAGTAGAAATGAGCTTGGTAAGGTAGGACTCGGTGCTCAATGGCCTAGATAACCAGATCGAGTTAAATAGTGACAAACGATTTATCCCACATTCATATGAAAATTGTATTCAAAGGATTAATATTGCAAAATAAATATCACACAATTTGAATGTGAACGAAAGAGCTATGGAACCTAGCGCAAGGTGTTAACTTTTAGTCATGGGCCTAGTATATTGGATACTTGAACATCAACAAGTGTAAGAACGTTTTGGATTAAGGATAAAATTGTCAAGAGCCTAATCATCCGATGTCTCGGTGGTTCCTTGTCCCAATGGGAAGTGTATACCAGACAAGAGTCAATGTGTGAAATCACAGTGAGACGATACCTTGGTGGGCCGGTGGGATGATCGTCTGGTGGATAACTAGACCAGAGTATACTTGCTCAATGTAGTGTTAATGTCCCAAGTGCATAGTAGATCAATGACCTGGTGGTGAGGACATCATGTACATGATATTGCAGAGGCGTTTGTGACCCGGTGAGCCCAATGGTCTGGTGTCCTAGTGGGAAGTGCAATCAGACCAAAGCAAATATGTGAAAGCATAGTCTTAAAGGCCCGGGGGCCTAGAGGGTCGATAACCAAGTGAAGAATTGTGAACCAATGCATGGTTGAATATTGATTGTTGATTAGAGAGATCAATGAATAATATTGATGGAACTGAATCGAGGTAATCAGTTGAAGGTGAAAAGTTAAAGTCTCGTGGTTCTGATGTCCTGATGTTCCTGATGGTCGATGTAGCCGGACCGGGTTAATTATTCAAGGTTGTGGAGGATACCAACTAATGCCTGATGGCATGATTAAATTTTTGGTGGAAAACGAGATTGCAAATTGATGGTCATAATTTAATCCAGGACTCATCCGACGATTGTTGTGATTTAAGGTTGTGATGTGTATAGGATTTGATTAACACATTGTATATAAGATATTGAACAAGAGAGAATATTTGGAGTGCATTTTTTAATACATGATACTCAATGGTCCTGACATTTTGATATGTGGTAAATTGACGAATTGAATCGACGATCAAGATTTAATATTGGTTTGATCTAACGATTGTTGAGTGCTAATATTAAGGTTTGTGATGTGTGTTTCAAGAGACTAGTGCCCCAGTTAATTCAGTGTACTATGAACATGACTGGGACCAGTTCCAAAGGTTTGTTTTGCTTCCCTATTTTTAAGGAAGAATCAAGGGATTTGGAGCTAACCCAATGAGCAAGAATTTTGATATGTGGAAAAATACTTGGGAATATGGACTTTATTTTTATGTCGACATGATCCATAAAACATTGCATCCATTGACATGTATGAATAAAGATTCCCTTATCATTTTTAATTTGTGATGGAGTGTGATTTGTGGATGTGGATGTGAATTTATGATGTTCTTGGGAGTGAGAAAATGAAAGAGAGAGAGATGTAAATGTTCAAGGGTGTTAGGGAGGCACAAGGACAAACAAAAAACATTTGAAGTCTCACTAAGTGTGAATGGGTGGAAAGTATTTTGGAAATTACAACAAAGAAACAGTAGTTGATGAAATAACATATTTGTGTAGGAGAAAGCTTGGAGTGAAGAATCTTTTTGCATTGTTGATAGTTTAAGAAGAATTTAATCTGGACAGACAATTTCAAGATATTGGTGTCTCCAGTAATTTGGTTCTTACATATTTCTAATTTGGTTCTCAGCTGAGGGATGGGTGTCTCTACTAATTTGGTTCTCAGTTGAGGGATTGGTGTCTCTACTAAGTTGGTTCTTGCAAATATTGTAACTATAGGTCGGTTCCTATAGGTGTTGTTGAGTTGGTTCTCACGTGAAGGGGCTGGTGTCTCTTTCAGTTTGGTTCCTACAGGTGAAGTTGAGTTGGTGCTCAGGTGAAGGGATTGGTGTCTCTTTTAGGTTGGTGCCTGTAAACATTGTAACACCTTGGTTCATGTAGTAGGTTGTTTCCTATGAACATAATTCAATATAAGTTTCTTGTGTTTTCTGCCATTTGGGTTTCCATGTTAAATATTTGTATACTATGCATTGAATGTTTCTATATATTTCCTATTGATTACTTATGGTTTAAAAGTAATGAATNCTCTTAGTATAATTAGGTGTCCCAACAATTGGTATCAGAGTGAGTTCCTCCATAAATAGTCTAATGAATGGAATGCAAATCCTTGCAACACACATGGACAAACATGAATGTTTTTCTACAAACAAAGCTCCATTATTTGATGGATAAAATTATGTCTTCTGGATCATTAGAATGAGAAATTACTTGATGGATTATGGGTTTGACAATTGGACTGCAATTAAGAATGGTTACACAACTCGAACAACTCCACTTGTAGA
The DNA here is from genome assembly GCA_009831015.1 of Picea engelmannii. Lineage (NCBI taxonomy): Eukaryota > Viridiplantae > Streptophyta > Pinopsida > Pinales > Pinaceae > Picea > Picea engelmannii. The sequence goes on along the minus strand of ML779823.1, from coordinate 85,745 downwards.
TGCATATAGAAATAGGTTGAGTGGAAATAATTCTAAATCCATGAGTATAATTCTGTGTGGTTAAGAAAAATCATAATTTTTCAAATTCATCCATTATGTTTCAACAAAAGAGATGTGGGACAAGTTACATAATATATATGAAGGGGATGACAAGGTCAAGAAGGAAAAATTGCAAACCCATAGAGGAAAATTTGAGAGCATTAGAATGAAAGAAGAAGAGATTATTGCGGCCTATTTCTTGATGTGGATAAAATTGTCAACACCATCAAAGGATTGGGTGAAGAGGTTAAAGAAACAATCATTTTGTAAAAACTGCATATGTCACTTCCCTCAATATTTGATCCCAAGATATCATCCATTGAATAAATAAAGGACTTAGATAATATGAAAATGGATGAGCTACATGGAATCCTCACTGCATATGAAATGAGGACAAAAAATCTATCAAAGAAGGAAGAATCCTTCAAGGCATCAAAGAAGACAAAGACAAAAGAATGCAAAACAAGTGACAACTCAGATAATGAATTAGATGCAGAAGAAGCCAAGTTTGCCAGAAATCTCAAGAAAGGATCAGGAAAATATAAAGGAAATATTCTCTTTAAATTCTTTAATTTTGGAGAAGTAGGGAACTTTGTTGCTAGATGTCCTTATGAAAAAAATAGAAACAACAATGAAAAAGAAGATTCCATCTTAAAAAATTAAAAGAAGGGAAAGAATGAAATGAGAATAAAGTCATACAGACAAAATAAGAATCAATATACCAGTTAAGACAACAACTCTTATGATGACATTCATAGTGAAATAAAAGAGATTATCTTGATGTCCCTAGAAACACAAACCGATTCCCTAGAAAATGGAAACATTGATTTAAAAGAAGAATACAATCTTGAGATTGATGTAGAAGTGGATCTTAAAGGAGATCTCATATGTTCTCTAAATAAAATAGATATACTGAGGAACAAGAAATGTCTACAAAACGAGTAGTTGAAGAAGTACAAAAAATAAACACTATGTAAAAAATAAATATTTGATGAAACTGAGAAAAATGTCATCAGCCTAAAAACTGAGGAATAAGAGGAATATAGAATTGAAGAAGTGTTCATACCTCATCTAAAATAAAAGGAAGATGTCTACAACAGTCAATAATATGAAATAGTTTACTCAAGAAATGAGTTGGAGAAATCAAATACCAACATGAAGTTTGGAAAGAGATTTACAACTCTAGATAAAATCCTAAACTGTCAAAGATCACCACTTGACAAGGTTTCTCTAGGCTACAGTGAGAAGAAGGAAACTACTAAAAAAGACTCAACCTATTCAAAACAGTTGAGTGAAGGAAAGACCAAAAGTTATGTTGATGTGTTCAACTATCAAGACTAAATAAACAGGATGGAAGAACATAATGTTCCACATGAGACAAATATTCCTCACAAAGAAAGAATGAGGAAGACATTTCCATCAGGATGGAATCATATAGTCAGGTACCCAAATCCTTTTTTAGGATATTGTTACTCGTGTAATGGTTTTGGTCATCAATCTATAGATTGTAGACTAAATGAACAAGGGAATTATATGCGGAATAAAAACAAAGATTCCTATGGATTCTCAAGGATAAATTACAACTCAGTTTCGCCTTCACTGAATTATAACATTATATGTTATAACTGCAACAATTATGGGATTAGAGAAAATTTCTTTAGAAGTGTTTTTAGAAAATATAAGAAAGAGGAAACCTCAACAGTCATGGAAAGAAATTAGGAACTAAGGGAACAAAAGAAAGAAAAATCATTGATCATACAAGTTGCAATTCGTGCACAAAATAATAGGGAAGAGTGGTACATTGACAGTGGGTGCTTAAGTCACACGACAAGAGATAAACAAAGTTTATCACCTTGAATAAGAATGAAGTTCTCTCTTTGGGGACAATGGAAATTCAAAGATAGTTGGAAGAGGCACTCTTATTTTTGACAATAGAAGGGCTAAGGTAGAAAATTTTCTATGCATGGAAGACTTGAAGAAAAATATTCTCAGTGTTAGTTAGATGTTTGATCAAGGACACACTCTCACTTTTGACTACCAATAATGTAAAATAGAAAAGGTAAATTAGGAAAATTAGTTGCAAGAGAAACTAGAACCTTAAACACTGTGTATATTCTTGATGAGATTAGTGAAAAAGAATGCTTCATGGGGTAGATAGATGAAAGTTTGCTATGGCATAAAATAATGGGCCATATGAAATTTGAAAAATTGGTAAAAGTAAGCACCAAACAAGTAGTAAGAGATATGGAAAAGATAAAAAACCCCTCAAAAACATTTTGTAAGCAGTGCCAGCATAGAAAACAATCAAGGGGGAGATTCAAGAAAAATAAATATACATCATCCAAGCATTGGAACTCGTCTATACATATCTATGTGGACCAACAAAAACAAAAAGTCTGGAAGGAGAAAATTATTTAATGTTACTTATTGATGATTAAACAATAATTACTTGGGTTTCCTTTCTCAAAAATAAATCTAAAGCACTTGAAAATTTCAAATCTTTCAAATTTTTAGTTGAGAATGAGACTGACATGAAAATCAAAAGTTTAAAGTCATATAATGGAGGTGATTTTACATCCAATGAATTTTAATAATTATGTGAAACTCATGGAATAAAAAGATAGTATTCAGCTACAAGAACTCCTCAATAAAATGGAGTGGTTGAAAGAAAAAACAGACATGTACAAGAAATTGCTAGGAAAATGTTGAGTGAAGAAAGATTATCAGATATTTTTTCGAGGGAAGAAGTTTATAATGTAGTTTACATTGTAAATAGAGGGAAAATCAAATTTAACAGTGATAATACACCCTATGAATTATCGAAAGGTAGACCAACATTTTTCAAACAATTTATAATATTTGGAAGCGATTGTTATATCAAAAGAGATTATGAGGATATATGCAACTTTGACTCACGAGAAAATGGAGGAATTTTCCTTGTTTATTCATCAAGAAGAAAATCCTATAGATGTTACAACAAAAGACTACAAAAAATTGTTGAAAGTATAAATGTTAGAATAAATGAAGCATTACCACATAAGAACAAACTGAAAATAGAAGAAATGGATTTTAAAGAAGAAGAAGAAGAAGAATAAAATGAATAAGAGGAAGAGGAAATAAAACGCCAAGATACAAAATCCCAATCAAGGTTTGTGTAGAAGAACCACCCAAAAAAATTAATTATTTGTGATAAAAATATTGAAACACAAAGTAGAATAAAATTGGCAAGCACTTATGAACAGGTAAATCTCTCCTTGCCATCCAAAATAGAGCCTAAATGTTTTACTAAGGCTAGTGCTAATCAACATTGGGTTAATTCTATGGAGGAATATTTAAACCAGAGTGAGAAAAATCAGACATGGGAACTCATCCCAAGGCCTAAGTACAAGAATGTCATTGGTACAAAGTGGGTATTCAGAAATAAGTTAAATGAAGATAAAAAAATATTCAGAAACAAATAAAGACTCGTTTGTAAGCGATATTCTTAAGTGGAAGGTATTGAATTTGAATAAACCTTGTATCCTATTGCAAGATTGGAATACATAAGAATATTTTTGGCATTTGCAAGTTTCAATAATTTTAAAGTGCATCAGATGGATGTCAAGTCAAAATATTTGAATGGAAATCTAGATGAAGAAGTGTACATTAAACTGCTAAAAGGATTCTTGTTATCATAAAATAAAGATCATGTTTGCAAATTTAACATAGAACTTTATGGATTAAATTAAGCTCCTAGAACATTGTATTTAAGACTTAACAAGTACTTGTGGAAACAAGGTTTCAAAAGAGGAATTGTGGATGACAATATCTATATAAAAACTGAAGGAGAAGATCAATTAATTATTGTAGTTTACTTGGATGATATTATATATGGTGTTAGTAAAGATGTGTAAATAATTTTCCAAATAAATGAAAAAAGTGTTTGAAATGTCATTTCTTGGTGAATTTCCATTTTTTCTTGGATTATAGATTACACAATCCAGTAAATGGATATTTATTTCACAAACCAAGTACATTAAGGAGATGTTGAAGAAGTTTGAAACGGAATACTGTAAACTGGTTAGCACAACCATGGACATTGGTTGTAAATTTAGGAAAGAGGATGAATCAAAGGAAGAAAATCAAACTCTATAAAAATCAATTATAGGTAGCCTACTATATGTGACAACTTCAATGCCAGATATTATGCATGTATTCTATGTTTAGTTGGAAGGGTTCAAGATGGACCAAAGGAAATACATGTGCAAGTTGTAAAAAATTATCTTTTTGTATCTAAAAGGAACTTTTGATTTTGGTTTATTGTATCGCCAGATGTAAAAACTTTACTCTAACAACTTACATGGATGCAGATTGGGAAAACAATGTGGATAATAGAAAGAGCACTAGTGGTGGAGCATTATTTTTTGGAAACAACCTAATGTCTTGGTTTAAAAAGAAGAAATCTTCAATTTCTCTATCCACGATAAAAGAAGAATACATTGCAGCAGTAGCATGTTGTACACAAATTCTCTAGATGAAACAAACGTTGAAGGATATTAAGGTAGAGTATAACCAACCAATATCAATAGTATGTAACAATACCAATGAAATAAACATTTCAAAGAATCATGTTATGCACTTGAAGACAAAGCACATTCCAATCAAGTACCATTTCTTAAGAGAGAAAGTCACAAAAAAAATGTCAAGCTATAATATATTGATAGAAAGGAACATATTGTTGAGATATTTACAAAACCTCTTCATGGAGAAACATATGAGTATATAAAACAAAAAATAGGAGTGGTACCTATGTCATCCAACCAATAAATCACTTCAAAAGAAGAACAATCTCAAGGTGAGCTGCAAAAAGAAAGAAGGTTGCTAGTTGCACATATGGAGAAGTAAAGAGTAAAAGGGATAAAATCCCTTTCCATTTATATCAAAGGAGGAGTAAGGTGGAGAATATGCCGACAAAGGATAAATTCTAGACACAAGGATAAGTTGCAGACAGAGGAATAATTGTAGACACAAGATAGAGGAAGAATTGAAAACACACGGACAAGTTGTAGACAAGGAGAGTATCATAATTGACTAAGGGTTGTCATCAATGACAAAGGGGCAGTTTTTTTGAAAAATTGTTGTCATTGATGTCAAATACATGGGGATATTACTAAGGCCAAAGAGAATTGGACTAAACAGATAGAGGAAGCATCCATATTGTGAATCAGACTAGACAAAGGAAGTAGAGAATGTCCCTATCCGTTGATGAGTTTATGTGTACATTAACTAAAGGGCTATGTGTTTTTACCCTGATTCATCAAAAAAGGTGAGCTGATTGTGTGAGGGTAGTAAACCTAAACGAATTTGAGATATATAGGTATGAGGAGGAATTGTGTGACTAGAAGTTGTTTGAGATGATCCCATTGTAGGCTTGAGTAGAAATGAGCTTAGTAAGGGAGGAAGCACTGCCCGATGGATCAGTTAATCAAATCGAAGTAAATAGTGACATATGATTTATCCCACATTCATAAAAAAATCATATTCAAATGATTTATATTGTAAAACCGTTTCACATAGTTTGATTGTGAATGGAAGAATTACAAAATCGTACGCAAGCTGTTAACTTTTATTCGTGGGCCCAGTATATCGGATACTAGAACATCAACAAGTGTAAGAAATTTTTGTCTTGGGGATAAATTTCTCGGGGTTCTAGTGGTATGGTTCCCCAGTGGTCTGGTGTCTTGGTGGAAAGTGTATACAAAATAAGATTGAATGTGTGAAATCACGGTGAACTGATAGCCTGGTGGGATGGTGGGTCGACCGTCTGGTGGAAAACCAGGCCATAGTATAATTGGTCAGTGCATTTTTAAAGTCCTGGGTGTCTGGTGAGATGGTGGGCCGATGCTCAGGACATAATGTAAATGAGATTCTAGAGGGGCCAATGACCGGGTGAGCCCGGTGGTCTGGTTTCTCAGTGGGAAGTGAAACCCAACCGTAGTAAATGTGTGAAAGCACAACATTAAAGTATCAAGGGACCAGTGGGTCGGTGACCTAGTGAATAATTGTGAACTAAATCATGGTTGAATCTTGATTGTTGATCAGAGATATCAACAACTGATATCGATGGATCGAGACTAGGGAAAATAGTTGAAGGTGCAAAGTTAAAGTCTTGGTTTGTCGATGGTTTGGTGACTTGGTGGTCCCTGTGGCCAGTGTAAATGGATCAAGCTAATTGTTGAAGGGTGTGGAGGCTACCACCCAATGCTCAATGGTCCAGTTAACGTTTTGGTGGAAAACAACATTGCAAATCATTGGTCAAGATTTAATATGGGACTCGTCTAAAGGTTAATGTGATTGTATGTTGTATGGTTAACACATTTTATATCAGATATCAGATAGGAGATACTTTTATGATCACAATGTTGAATAATCGATACATGATGGTTCTGATATCTTGATATGTGGTTAATTAGATGAATCAAATTGATGGTTGAGATTTAATGTCTCTTTGATCCGACAGTTTTTGAGTGCTAACATTAATGTTTGTGCTTCACATTTCAAGAGACCGGTGGCCCAATTAATCCAGTGTACTATGAAGACGATTGGAACCAATTTCAAAGTTTTGTTTTACAGCCCCATTTTTAAGGAAGAATCAAGGGATTTGGAGCTAACCCGGTAAGCAATAATTTTGATATGTGAACAAAGCCTTGGGTATATCGACTCATGTTCGAAGCTAAACTAATCTATAAAAAAATCTATATAGTGGCCTATATAAATAATGATGCCATGATCATTTTGAGTGTGTGATGGAGTGTGAGTTGTGGATGTCGATGTGAATCTCTGAGGTTCTTAAGAGGGAGAAGATGAAAGAGAGGGAGATGTAAATATCCAAGGGTTCTAGGGAGGAATGAGGAAAAACAAAGAAAATATGAAGTATCGTTGAGTGTGAATAGGTGGAGAGTATTGTCACAACTATAGTAAATAAAGAGAACCTAATGAAATAATAGATTTGTGCAAGAGAAATCTTGGAGTGAAGTGTTCTTTTTGTGTTGTTGATAGTTTAAGAATAAATTAATCCAGACATACAAGTTGAGGATATTGATGTCTCTAGTAAGTTGGTGCTTACATTTTGTTGAGTTGGTGCTCGGGGATTGGTGTCTCCATCATGTTGGTGCCTGCAAACATCATATGTGTAGGTTGGTACGTACAGGTGTTGTTGAGTTGGTGCTCAAGTGAATGTATTGGTGTCTCTTTCAGTTTGGTTCATGTAAACATTGTAACAAGATGGTGTCTATAGCAAGTTGTTTCCTTTGAACATAATTCAATATAAGTTTCATGTGATATTCTCCTATTTGGGTTTCTAGGTTAAATCTTTGTGTACTGTGCATTGTATATCTATATATATTTCCTATTGATTTATTATGGTTGAAAGGTAATGAATTGATAAGTATAGAACATTGAGAAAATATTGATTCACCCCCTCCTCTCAGTATAAGTAAGTGTGCCAACATTCACTGGGACATACCTTAATTCATGTTGTGGGAATAAAATTGTTTATCTCTATTTGCTAGTTTGTTATCAATAGAATATATTTCCATATCACTTATAGACTATAATTTAAATGACTAAAATGGAACAGTTAGATTCTACTTCTACTTTAATCTACAATCTTCTACTTCTACACGATTAGTTTCCCAAGATTTTTTTTTTCATTCTTTTCCTCCTCTAGCTTTAGCTCCCCCAATTTTTATCCCAATATACCTTTTCATTACCTCCCTCTATCAATTTATTTTCCATTGAAAGGTAATAGACTATCCTCCAAATTGATTGAATGCTTCCTTCATCTTCCTCACAAACCCGGGAATATTATCAACGAAACCCCCCAATGTAACTATCTTCTATAATATATTTTAGGTGGTACATTTATTTTTCTTAAAGGGTTACTTTTTCTAGCATGGATGCTTTATGAAATCTTCCTACTCATTAGACCCCTCACATTTTATCACTCTATGTGGTCAGGTCATTTTCCAAGTGGGTAGGAAGGCACCAACCTTGTTTGTATGTGGGCTCTTCTTCTTCCTTCTATGTGGAAGTACAACTCCATGATGGTCTGTAAGTGTTGATGCAAAGGTTGGGGAGTGTGGAGGATAGAGCATGGAGGTAAGCTCCTCTTCATGTTGCATCTAATGTTCTTCATTGTCCAAAGGTACATGTGCTTTGTATTACATCTAATCCTCTCCATGCTAGTGGCTCCACATTGATGCCTTGTTGACTTATGTGAGCATAAGGTGTGGAGGTAACCTATATGTTCTCCTTTTCTTCCATGCCTCAACATACTTCAAGATTCATATAACTTTTTTCCTTAGTGGTTTTTTAAGAACTTCTCAAAGGTGTTGTTAATAGGGATTTGTCTAGACTTGTAAGAATGTTTCAACAAAGGAGTTATGGCCATTAAACCTACAACTTAAAAACTTAGACTAAAGCATAAAATCCATTAAAAAAAATTATTTATTTATTAATGATTCTTTTCAAATCACTTTAAACCCTCTTTTGAAGTGTAGTCCTCAATCAAGGATTTGAGATTAACAAAAAAAAGGCTTCAATCAAGAGTTAAATTAAACTGAGTTAGAAGTCTCTTATCCTTTGTAGGGTGTAAAATTTATAAATCCTCCCCCTTTTGTAAGATTTTATTGTAGATAAAACTTCTAACCAGTAAAATCCTTTATAAAGGGTATTCATGTATACTTACAAACTATCCTTTAACATAAAACAAAATTTTCTAAGAGGTATAGAAATTTTAAGACTCCAATTTAAACATATAAATAATTTATTTAATTTTTATTACTACATGTCAATAAAAAATTTATTACTACATGTCAATAAAATTGGATGAAGTCATCAATACAACACAATTTTTTATACTTAAAAATGTGAAGACCAAGCCAGAAATTTGAAGTTTCATTACGCTAAAAGGTTAGTAAATATGTTATTAAATAAAATATTTCAAATATATTTATGGGTACAGTTGTCATTAAAATAAATAATGTTTCAAAATAATATATTAATTGGATTTTCAAAAGCAATTTTTCATACTTATTAAACAGAAATTCAACCCAAACATTATGAAGTAATTTTTCATACTTATTAAACAAAAATTCAAAGTTAAATAAATTCAAGGATGGGAATATCAAAAAATATATATATAATAAATAATATTATAAAAAAACCTAAACTTGAAATTAGAAAATGAAAAATAGTAGTGAAGATCAATGTCACCCTGATGTAGGTATTTTTATTATTACAATAACAAATGACACAATGTATTAATATAGTGCTTCGGACATCAATGCTGGTGAAATTCCGTGAAGAATTTTTTTTCAAAAAATATAATGACTGTAATAATGGAAGAATAATTTTTTTAAATAAATGAAAGTAAAAAAGAAATTTTCAATATTTTTAAATTATTTAATCCAAATATAAAATTTCCGTTTAATTCAAGATACAAACATTGAACGTTAATTATCCACTGGAAAGATATGGTTGAAGAGACGGATTGATTTATCTTAGTGTGTTTCTCGAGTTTTCAAAACTCCCACCATGAAATTCAAAGAAGTAAGGATGTGATAATGCGGTCCATGCAGAAATTCGTTTTGAAGGATCAATTTGCAATATTTTCTGCACATACAAAATAATAGCATTATTAGTGTTATAAAATTGATTTAAAATAAATTACCTCTGAGCACAAAAAGCTTACCCATAACAAATCAGAACCACAATCATCTAAATTTGGAACAGCCTTCCTCATATCGTTAGGTCTAAACATAGGAAATTCCTCGTTCCAGCGTGGAAATTTTGTCACTTCTGGCCATACATCGTCATTGGGAGTACCAAAGGTCCTACAGGATGGCCAGAATATATATATATATATATATATATATATATATATATATATATATATATATATAAAA
>ML779823.1:42736-57434 GCA_009831015.1 Picea engelmannii | reverse complement strand
TTCTCATACCCTCGACTCCTATTTATACTAAAAAGAAGCATCTAGAGGAAGATCCTTCTAGAAGCGGAAGCTTCTATTAGGTCTTCTTACATCCGTCTTATTCTATTTTATTGAAAGGTCTTATTAATATTGACCTTTATTACCTCCGAATACATTGATCTACCTATGTGCGGGTTAGGACATTAACAACTATCTAGTCCCCACTTGGATGATATGTTCCCTATCCTTATTAATTATGATAAAATATCACATAAATTATACTTTAGAAAATATGAATATAATATTCCATTGGGCTTAATCCCCCCTTGGCTTACCCCTCTCCTAGACTCTTATCCCCCCATACTATTTATGTCTGGTTGGTCTACAGTAGTGATGTATTTTTATAAACAATCTAAGTGTGATTACATATTACAATGATAGGCTCGTTGGCCTTTTAGTATCTATGTTCTCCAACCTTAGAATCAAACAGGAACCCTAGCCTCAAAATCTCTTGTCTCACTAGCCTATATGTACATTTACAATTGGGGATCGACCTATGGGTATTACATTTCCCTCCCCATTATTTATTCACTATCCTCAGTGCATTATATACACATATACAATAAAAAATATTCAAAAATATGTGGGTACACCTTCCACATGGCATCTTTAGGTTCCTAGGTTTCATCTTCAAGACCGTAATAGGTCCGTTGGAGATTTACCAATCCTATTTCTTGATTCTATAGTAGCTTTAATTTATGATCCAATATGTACATCAAAAAAACTAGGAAGTCTCCTTCTTGCTCCACCTAATTTGCATTCTAATCAATTACATAATTAGCATCAGGTACACGTTTTTTAAGCAAAGACACATGGAATACATTATGCATGCACATGGATGTAGGTAGTGCAAGCATGTATGCAACAGGGCCAATTATCTCCATGATTTCAAAGGGTCCACAATATCTTTTTTCTAGTTTTGAACAGTTCTCCAACTTCAGGGAACTTCTCTTGTCCTTCACTTTTAAGAAGACTTGATCACCCACTTTAAACTCTATGTGAATTCTTTCTTCATCTGCATAACTTTTTTTCCTATTTTGGGAAGCGTTTAAATTATGCTTTATCTTCACCATTTTCTCTTCCATTTCCCTAAGAAACTCTAGACCAACTAATGTTATGTCTACTGATTTGTCCTAGCTCACTAGCATATTGCACTTTCTATCATATAAGGATTCAAATGGGATCATATTAAAATATGTAGGATACCCATTATTATAAGAAAATTCAACTAAATGTAGATACGTTTCCCAATTTGATGGTTTATCCATCACATAGACCTTTAACATATGTACTCAATCACTTGATTGACCATCTCAATTATCCATGTGACCTTGGATGATAGATTGTGCTAAAGATCAATTTTGTCCCAAATCCTTTGAATAATCCCTTCCTAAAGTTTGATGTAAACTCGGGATCTCTATTATAAACAATCACCTTAGGAAAACCATGAAGCCCAACAATTTCCCTCATATACATATATGCAATGTTAGCTTCATTGTGAGTTATCTTCATTGGAATAAAATGGGTATCTTTAGTGATCTTATCCACCACCACCATGATGGAATCATGCTACTTCTCTATTTTTGGAAGCTTGGTGATGAAATCAATTGTCACCACTTCCCATTTCCACTTAGGAATGGGAAATGATTATAGAAAACTAGCTAGATGCATGTGTGTATACTTGAACTTCTAATATTCCATACATTTGGCTATATAATCAACCACCTGTAAGTTCTTCAAAATTGGATAGAAATATTGGCTCTTAAGAGTTGCAATTGTTTTATGGTAATATGGGTGCCCAACATAAGTCACATTATGCATCTCTCTCAACACCATAATTTTCAACTCCTTATAATTAGGCAGATAAACTTTTCCCCTTTACTTGAGTATTCCCTCCTCTCTTAGCTCAAAATATTAAATGTGTTGTTGATTATTACCTTGTTCTAATTTATCTTTTGCTTCCATATAGTGTTGATATAATTTTGAAGATCCCAAAATTATATCCTTCAAATTAGATTTGCACATGCTAATAGTTGAAGCATGCATCTCATGCACCCTCCTACTGAGTGCATATTCCACTTTTTTCTCCTTGTCTTTCATATGATTAATATCAAATTCATATTCACTAGGAAATCCCAACCATCTACTTTATCTAGAATTCAAAGTTGGTTGTCCAAACAAATATTTCAAACCACTATGGTATGTCCTCAACTCAAATGTTCTTCCCATGAGGTAGTGCATCCACATCTTCAAGGCATGCAGTATGGTTGCTAACTATAATTCATGAGTAGCATAGTGTCTCTCATGCTATTTTAAATTTATTGACTCGTAGCATATAACATGCCCATTTTGACTAAGGAATCCCCCAAGTCCTTCCTTGCATGAAACAATGCACACCACTAAATAATCATTTGGATATGAAATATTTAATATCGTTCACTTGTCAATAAATTCTTAAAGTCTTGGAAAATTCTTTCACAATCAAAGGTACATTCAAATATCATACCCTTCTTTTGAAAATAAGTGATTGGGTGTGCAATCTTTGAAAAGACCTCAACAAATATTATATAATAAACTGCAATCCCCATATATGATATCACCTCTAAAATAATATTTCATATTGGTCATCCCTCAATGGATCTTATTTTCTTACGATCCACCATTATCCCTTCCTTTGAAATTGAATGGCACAAACAAGGTATATTCCTCTAGTAGAATGAGAACTTGATCAACTTTACATATAGATGATGCTCCCTCAATACTTGTATCACCATCCTCAAGTGCTACTCATGTTCTTCTTCAGACTTGTAGTAAATAAGTATGTCATTTTGGAATATAATGGCAAGAGTATCCAAGTAATTTATGAAAATAGCATTCTTTAAACACATGAAGATAGATGGTGCATTTAAAAACCCAAATGGAACCAATGTAAACTCACAATGGCCACACCTCATCCTGAAATTATTCTTGCCGATATATTCTTCTTTGACTCTCACCTGATGATAGCTTGACCTAAGGTCAATCTTGGAGAATATCTTTGCATCTTTCAGTTGGTCAAAAAGATCATATATTCTTGGAAAATGATACTTTTTCTTCAAAGTCATGTTATTCAATTGACTGAAGTCAACGCATAAAATTAAGGTGCCATATTTATTCTTAAAAAACAATACTGATGCACCCCAAGGTAACCCACTTGGGCATATATACCCCCTTTTCAAAATCTCCTCAAGATTCGTTTGTAATTCCTTAAGCTCTGGCGTGCTCATCCTATAAGGAGTTTTGGATATAGAGGATTCTCTAGGCATCAAGTTAATAGAGAAATCAATATCTTTATTCATTGGAAACCCCAATATCTCTTTAAATACATCCTCAAATTCTTTCAGAACTACATAGTCTTCAATATTTGGCACTTTATCCTAAGTTTCCTCTTCCACATGCACTACAAATATTTGGAAACCTTTCCTAAATCTTTTCTTCAATTGAAAGGCTGAAATTTCTCTTATGGTTAATACACTTGGAATACCTTGAATTGTCCTTAAGTTTCCTTCCTCATCTAAGCAAGTAAGGGATTTGTTAGAACAATCTAGGATATAATGATTATTTTCCAACCAATACATACCAACTAGGAAATCATATGAACTCAAAGGTATGATATTCAAATAATCCTTTTCTCTCATTCCATTCATGTCCATTGGACATTCCTTGGAAAACTCATTAATTCTTATTTGATCTCATGTATCTAGCATGACCAACCAAGATTTCACAAGTTTTATTCTTGGAAATTGAAATATTTTTTCCAACTTAGGATATATATAACTATGAATAGTTCTTGAATCAATTAAATTACCAATAGGTTGATCAATGATCTTACTTTCCACTTCAATCATGTGATATTGAAATTCATCTTGTTCATTGTCCAGGGTTACATAGATCATTGGCATTGTTTTGCCCATGTTCTCAATTATATCAGTGTGCTATACATTGTGAATAGTCCTCACTTTTTTCACCTCTATGAGGGAAATCATTGTACATGTGATCTCCCTCACAATAGGTTGTTGTCTTGTTCTTTTTCCCAATGTTTCTGACATTTTGGGCTCATTTGGAGCTGGTTTCCCCTCGTAATTTTTTTTGAAGAATGATGGCTTGTTCCCCTTCTTCTTCTTCTCCATATTACCCTTCTTCTTATCTTCCCAAGCCTTTAGGAAGTTTGTTCTTCCTCTATTATTATCACAGATGAACTTTTATCTCTTTATTTCTTCATGCAACGTCTTGGGATCATCATACTATATCTTGTCACTGAATATTGATGAAAACCCACTCACGAACCTTTGAGTCTTGACCTATTCATTTTTTATGAGGTCAGCATAATTAAAGAGTTCTAAAAATATCCTTTTATACTCATCCATGGTCATACTCTCGAGCTTGAGTTCAAATAATTTCTACATCTTCCTATCATAATAACACTTGGTCAAGAATTTCTTCTGAAAGTACTTCTTAAAATTCCTCCAAGTGATCTTGTTCTCATGAATGTGTTGTACTTGTACAATATAGTACCACCACATTGATGTTTTTACTTTCAGTTGGTAAATGAAAATTATTCCTTCTGCCTATGAGGAATAATTGTGAAACTAAAAATATCTCCTCATGCCCAACAACAAAGTCTCTTCATCCTAATATTTATTTTGTTCACAGTCAAAGGTGGGAGGCTTGATATTGTTCATTTCTCCTTTTAGTTCATTCACCCAAAACCTCCTCTTATGCTTGTTGATAGGAGATATTATTGGACTATTGTATGCCCTTATAGTTGAGTGCCTTGGTGAGTGATGATGATGTCTATCCACACCCCTAGATTCTTCCCTTCTGGTAGAAGATCTATGACTCCTAGACTTTCTTTATTTTGTCTCCTTATCCATTTTATTTTATATTTTGTCCAATATTTGCAACATCTTGATGTTGAAGCCATCTTCTCACTTCTTAGCCTTCATAATATTCTTAGTATCATCCTTGTATCCTTTCACATCTCTTTGTAGAATATTTATAGTCTCCACCAAATACATCATCTCCTCTTTTCCTTCTCCATGTCGATTGGGTTACGTCACTACATTACCCATGCTCACACCCAACCCCCTAACTTCATCTTCATAGTTGTAAGTTCATTGTGTATCTTCTCTGCTTCTGGTCTCCAACATCTCTGTTGAATTTTTCTTGGTTTTATTTGTACCCTTAGTTCTACAAAATCTACATGTAATAAGATTTGTTAGACCATGATAATTTAACAAATATATCATTTTATGCACCATTATTCCCTTTAAATGCACCAAAAACATCATTTCTTATTTCTTGTGAATTTTACTACGCTATTTACATTTTTAGGTGAATACATGGACTACTTTGTCGAAGACCTTTCCAAAAACTATTATGTTTCTCAATTTTGAGTCTTGAGTGGAAATTTATTACTGGAAAGGGAAATGAAATGAATACCATCTAGGAAAGGATATCCATTAGCACATGCAACATAGCTTCAATGCTCAATGAACATCCAATGATTCCTTTGTATTTAATATTGATTGTTTTTATGTTATCGTTGGCCACTTGAATGCTCAATATGACCCTAATACTAAAAAATCATCCAATCTAGACTTTGATTCAATCTTAGCCATCAAAATATTTCACTGTGGGTATAAGGTCATCATTTCTTCCATTCAAAATTATGTGGCCTCCAAAATATACTCTCGCGTTCTGTCGCCATTATTTTTCATCCATACTTGGAAACATTTCCAAACATTTCACCATGGGTCTAATGAATTTGCATTCAAAATTATGTAGCCTCCAACATACTTCTTCACGTTTTGTCGCACTTGTTTTTCACCCATACTTAGAAAAATTTCCAATAATTTCACCATGGGTCTAAGGCATTTTCATTCAAACTTTTGTGACCTACAAAATACACCTTCATTTTTCACTACACTTGTCTAATATGCGGTGCCATCCATCCAACTGATTCCTCATACTTAGAAAAATTCATATCATTCATCACACTCCATGATGTCTTGATACATAGTCATTTTTTGAGATCTCACCATGGGTGTGGATTCAAGGTTACATAGGATAGGCAAGTGTGTTGGACACACCTACCACACTTAGAGGGGGGGTGAATGAGTGTGGGGATCTTTTTCTCAAAACTTCCCTCTTACACAAAACTCATTAGTTAGCATTCAACATTTTACTCATTACTCATTGTTGTCATTTATAACCAGTTAGATGTGAACACATATCATCAACATATATCCACAATATATCATCAACAAGTCATCACCACAAGGAACACAAAGAACACAATATGTATGTATAATTTTCTTTTTATTACGGACTACAATCCTTGGGGGTTTTCAGCAACAACTGAATATAGTACAACTCTACAAGAGCACCAACTCTATCATGAAAGACTCATATTACACACTCATCACCAACTGATATGAGGCAACAATCATCAACAGATATCAATCTACAACAGGTATGCAACCTGTCGATAGTGCAGCGCACGTATGTATGTGCCCTACCAGTAGTACAACCCGCATGTATATGTTCCCAAGTAGTACTATAGCCTGCGTATACCTTCTGAGCTATTAGGTTTTATCCTTTTCATCACATGCTCAGATCCTATGCAACCTGCAATCATATTTTCTTATGTCTCTCACTGTCCAAACTGACCCACATCCAGTCACAAATCATCCAAGCTCTCCAATATTCTACTCATGCTCCACAACCAATCAATATGAATTTTATTTCAATCATGTATAAACAAATAGTATACCATAGCAATCATGTCACTACTGAATCACAATAGTACTACTCACTCCATCAACCAACATAGACCATATGAGCATCCATACCAAGAATGTCCTAATAATTCCCGAGACAACAAGTTATATTATCCATCAAGACAATAATGTAATCATACCAATGTCTTAGTGATAGATCTGAGCCCATAGAATGCAGATCTGGAACCTGCTTCAGTCTTCAACAACTTTTCATCAACTCAACCACAAAAATCCATGATTTTATCTACTGTATGCTCCCTATACATTGACATCCCATGTACTGTATGCACCCTGTACACAAACAACTTTCATATACGCACCCTATACATAGACAACCCACGTACACACCAAAAAATAGGATTTTTCTTTGATTCCGAGAATTTCGCCGTCATGATCTCATACTTGCCGAAACTTCAATGTGTCCATGAGATCCTCCTGATCTCCTCTCTCTCTCAAAATAGATCTTCAATCATGCTCAAGAGATCCACACCAAATATTCTCTCACAAGAAGCTCTCCATCAATACTCCAAAAGATATTCTCCCAAGATGCTCTCTATTGATCCACAAAAAGAATGATTTGCAAGAGTCCATATCTATCTTATTTATACTTTCATCCTCTAGGTCACTTAACCCATTTCTAGGTCACATAACCTATTTTCCTTATTTTTAGGGTTAACCACTTTCCACAAATAGAAAGTTCTCCAATATTTTATCATTTAAATATTCCTTCTTGATTTTTTCATCTCACTTTATCATTTAAATAATCTTTCTTGATATTTTCACTTCTCTTTATTATTTAAATAATTCACCTTGACTTTGTTACTTTACTTTATCATTTAAATAATGATTTCTTCTTTTCAAGCACTTTGACTTCTTTGACCTTTTGGGGCTTCAAGCCAACATGTGAGGGTCCTCCAACTTCGTAAGGCCATAACTCTCAAACCATGAGGAGTTGTGTGACATTCCACATACCACTGGAAATGGCATGACAAGTATTATCCATCTAGGATAGTTTTACCAACAACTTCATTGATATTCATCTCATTATTCCACATACAAGCATGGGTCCTCCAACCATTATTCTAGGATAACTCAATCTGCAAAGCGTCTTCCCATGGGGGCTTTCACCATAAGGGGATCACTTTGGAGTTCATCCATTTGTGCACTTTATCAACCATGATAAGACAATAATGAGTCATCTATACATTTTTCCAACAATGCATCATATACTAATGAAACCACATTGATCCATCTTCATCATGTATCAATGACAACCCATTGATCTATCTTCATCATATCAATGACAACTCATTGAGCCATCTTCATCTATGCATTCACATCAAGGACAATACATATTACATTACATCAATCATCCATACAAATCTATAAAAATGAGCCATAGTTTTTCCTACCCCAAAATCCCCAGACACAAGATAAGTGTGAGCTTCTCGTATTACATGGACTCGTTCACTTGTAGGAATACATAGCTTTCCAAGATGGCAGAGTAGTTTTCCCTACAGACAATAGATCTCTACCTATGCACCATGGGTTAGCTTCTCATATACTTCTTTAAAATCTTCATCAATACCATATTGTTCCACAACTATCATGAGATAAATAAGTGTTATTCAAAATAATAGAAGCAATAATAGGAGGTCTAGAAAGCATATCGACTACCTTGTTACTTGTACACTTTTTGTACTTGATTACCAAATGAAATTTTTGTAGGAAACTCATCCATTTGTAATGTCAAGATTGTTGCAGTTTGGTTTGTGCTTGGATATAATGTAAGGGTTGGTGATCTGTATGTAGTATTGTTTCCTTCCCTAATAAGTAGTTCTTCCATTTCTTTATGCTTTGAACTAATGCATACAACTCTTTATCATATGTAGGATAGTTAACAACAACTTGGTTAAAAGTTTCATAGTGGTAACATATATCCTTACGATATTGCATCAATATTGCACCCATGGCATATCGACTGGAATCTGTCTCGATCTCAAATGGTTTTGAATATTTGGAAGTGATAATACTGGTGCAGCACTAATCTTTTCCTCGAAAGTGTTGAATTTTTTTTTTTTATTTCCTCCCCACTGAAAAGTGTTATTCCTACTCATTAAGGCATCCAAAGGAGTTGTTATAAAGGAGAAGTTTGAAATGAACCTCCTCCAATTCTGGACTACACCTAAGAAGCTTTGTATCTTGATTACACTTTTGGGCTTAGGCCAATTTACAATTACATCAATCTTGGAAGGATCAATTTTTTATTTTCCTCCTCCTACAATATGACCTAAGTACAAAAGTGCAGTCTTGCCAAATTCACATTTGGACACTTTTACATACAAGTTTTCCTTTTGCAAAGTATCCAATACATGATTTACATGCCTCACTTGTTCATCCCAAGTCCCACTAAAAATAAGAATGTCATATAAATATATAATCACAAAATCATCTAGAAAAGGCATGAATACATCATTCATCACACGCATGAAAGTTGTTGAAACATTACAAAGCCCAAATGGCATAACTAACCACTCAAACAATCCTTGTTTGGTTTTAAAGGCAGTCTTCCATGCATCTTGTTCTGCAACCCTGTATGATGTTATCCATACCATCATGAAGAAAGCATCCCCTGACATGCATCTCAAATATGGAGTGATCGTGAAGAAATGATATCATGCTAACCTGCTCCTGAAACTAAAGAAAGGGATGAAATAATTTATTCGATTAAAAGGACATTCACCCATACATGAGAAACATCATATTTCCATGCCTTTAAGAAGAATTATGAATAATTCTATATTTAGAAGGACATGAAAAGGAGATATTTATTCAAGGCAATCATCTATGATCCAAATTAAATAACTATCGTGACAACTTCATGCATATAATATCCAACACATAGGAAGTATTAGTGACATGATGAATCAAATTAATATTCGTCCAATATATGAGAGTATAAATATGAAGATCTTAAGCACCATATGCTAGAAAACCTTGAATAAGTCATCCATGAAAATGATCAACAAACTACATCAAACTCATCCAAGACATGTACTAGATCATCAAACCTTATAGCCGTATAAAATCATTAAACATTTGGGAAATTGTGTAAAGTAGGAATATAATGTGTCGACCACTCACACAAATGTCAACGAGACATCATAGGTAAACTAAGAATCATGAAGACATTTGAAATCATAAGATCAAAAGAGATAATAAACCTCCATCAAAGAAATCATCAGTCAATACCAAACCTCAATTTCCTCAAAGTAGAACAAGAAATAACAGTAGGATCAAGTGGTAGAGGACTAGTCAATAGGATTGAAATTCTAATAGAGGGGGGGATTTCCTTTCACTTATAAAAGAAAAAGTAAAGGGGGGGTTTTGCAGCCACAACACCAAGAAGCTACACAATATACTACATAAATAATGCAAGAAAGCCTGAAATGATGCCAATCCACTATACCAAGAATATCCAAGCCCTACACTGTTTGTTTCCAATAATATCCACCCTGCAAGCGACCTTCCAATCCTGACCATATCCCCTTGCAAAACCTGCAGTGGAAGGGTTTTTCCAAAAACCCCAATGAAAATGGTGTCTACAATATAACTCCAATAATATATCAAATCATAATTATAATAGGAAGGGTTACTCTTCTATTTATCCTTTCCTTGGACCTTCTAGATCTTTCACCATTTTGACCAAATAAAATCTTCATTTTCTTCCAAATCCATTTAAATACTAGTATTTATCATATTTAATGTTACTTTGAGGATTTTCCATTATTTTTACCTAGTGACACCAAATAAACCTCCTTGAATCCATTTTTCCTTGTTGACTCTATCCTATGGGAGTCGTATAGGCTATTGAGTCCTCCTCTATCATGGTCAATTGGAAGGGGAAATTATAGTATGAGATGATGTTCAATCAAGTCCATCATCACCTTGGTGATTGATTCAGTTACCTCTCACATGTGACTTGTACTCTCCTATACCTTCTCTATCAATTGTTCCATAATGAGAGTCTTTCCAAGTTCTTTGAAAGGGGGGGGGGGGGGGGGNCTTGTCAGGTCTTGTACCTCCTTCTACAGTTGTGAAAAATTACCATTGAGTTGGTTGTATCCATTTCTACTCTTTGTCTAGCTTGATGGAAGAGATCTAATGAATTGAGATTGACCTCCTTTCCTATGCTTGAGGGGCATGAAATATATACTAACACATCTAGATTCTTTGTGATGCATCTTTCAACATCGCTTATGCCTTCCCATATAGTATTGAACTGGGTGTTTTTCACCTGCACTTCATATGTTGTTCCATAATAGTAGCTACTATCTGTTGAAATAGGTGCAAGTGGGCATACCTATCTACAATGGCCTCTTCTAGTTATTCCTTGACTTTCTGTATACTATATTTGAAGATTTGAAGGCTACCCTCATATATCTTTACTCATTTTAGTTGTTCCTCTAGCTCCCTGATTTTTTCCTCCTTCTCTATATTTTGATAGTATAAGTTTATGATGTTATATTTCATTGTCATCATGAAAGTGGTGCAAGAAGAGGATATAGAGATTCAAAATTTATTGACATATTCCATCACTAGGGTCTACGTGAGTACTAATATTGGATTCCCCCTATGATTGGTACTTTCATTATTTTCTCTTTCACGATCTTTCCTATGGCCTTATCATAGGTGAAATTATTTGCGTTGGAAACTTTGCTTGGTTTGAATGGGATACAAAGCCCCAGATCAAGACCACTTCATCTAGCATTTTTATTGGCCACTACTATTTATATCTCCAAGATAATGGTGTCCATTAGTGCTACGCCATCATTCCTTGATTCTTCATATTTCTTTTGTCACTCTTCCTATGTCTCCTTTTTTGCAACTTCACTTGTTTCATTCTATTATGCTTGTGTCGTTTCCATTGCCTTTGCTTCTTTCTAAACCTTTTATTTTTCTATGGCCCCTATCTTAGTTGCTTCCACTACTACATCAACTTTAGCCTTAGCTTTGGCTTCATTAGTTTTTATTTTCTTCCTTGTTGCATATTCCTTTTTATTTTCTTTATTTTCTTTCTTTCACCTCTTCTTTTCTATTAGTGGATATTATTCTTGAATTAATCCTAATTGTAGAGATGTAATTGTAGTAGATGCCTTTGTTGTAGCCTCTTCTTTTGCTTTCTTATTTTCCTCCTTGCGTGATTTTTTTTCATAAAAAATTATTCCAACATGTTTTCCTTGTCTCTTGGTGATGACTTTGTCGTCAATCCTATTTCCATAATGGACTTCCTATTCTTCCCATGTGTGTGATGTATATTCTTCCCATGTGTGTGATGTATATTCTGAGGTTATGCCAAGCTTATTGAAGTGTTCCTTGATGGTTTTCTTCTGGTCATGCCTCTTAAACCTGTCTTCCCAAAGTGGTATGAAATAAATTTATCCACTTCATCTTGGGCCTTCTTGGTTTTTGAAAATGAGTAGGAACTAATCCATAATGGGAGTGGGGGGAATACAGATTTCTTATCTCGATAGAGTATTTTCCTAACTACGTTAATCAACATATGGTAAGCTACTTCCTAGAGCACTAATTTTTCTACAACATATCAAGGAGGAAGATGTGGGGCTTTCATGGCTCTGTATATCCTGATATGTGTGCCATGCTCCATATTTGATTCTATATATTACCTCCACTTCTTTGTCGGTTATACGTGGGGTTGGCATGTAGAAAATAAATTCATATAGAGGGGATAGGAAATGTTCACATATCTTGTGGTATTTTTTTATGTACCTATGCTCCCATAGCACCTTGCATTAGATATGTATGGATGGGTATGATGGCTTCCATTCCCAACCCATATTAAGATACTAGTGTGCAATGCACATGATATCCATGAAATATGAAGACATGTGAAATTTCATAAAAGTCTCAGGATGTGCTTCCACACTGATGTGATGACCTTTGCTAAATTTGTTGACAAAATGTTAGCCCAGTTGAAAGACAATTCTTTGTCTGCACAATAGTGAATCAAGGGCATATATGATAGCGATAATTTGGAGGCATATGGCTCTCCGTACAACCTACATAGCATGGACACAATGTACTGATATGACTTCCTTAGTATGGTTGTAAGGTATCCGCTAGATGGTCTGCCCTTAAATTTGTTATCTGGTACCAGATGCGACATAGAGATTTGTGGGACCAAATGAGGCTATAGGATCTCCCCGAGCATTGCATATGTAACTCTTTACTAAGTCCATGTGTTTAAGGATCTAGGAAATGGCATCAGCGAAGGGGAATACTACAGCATGGGATGTTACATTCCAAATTTCCTGTATGAAAGTATAGATAATCACCGTATAGTATAGATAATCACCTTATATTTGAACTGTCATTTGGAGCTCCGAAATTTGTATTCTCCAACCTTAACAACGAGTAGTCTTTACTGACAGGCCAATACATGTTCCCCTCAAGTGGCCGAAGTTCCAGACAAGAGATGATGGGTACTCCACCGTTGCTTCCACGGCCAAGGCAGATGCTGGTGGTGTTGAATTTCGCCATGAAAACTAATTCCTTCGCGGTCACCCCGTATTCGCCTAAAATAACCGTATCCCAAACATCGGCATCTAACAGTAGAACGAAAATGGGGGGCGAATTAAGATCATCGTAGTTTGGGTAGAGAAACGTTGCACGCAGTAGATATTTGGTTCCGATCTCAAGTGGAATCATATCATAGCAATTCTTATTTCTTTCGGGAAATCTCCGAAGGGTGTTCATCTGTATTGATGTTACTCCCACGACACTCGAAACTGTTGATTTCTCTCCAGCGCCAATATAGTCATCGTCAGTGATCCATTGTATACTAGCGCCGTCGTTGTGATTAGTCGTGCCTCCACAGTCGAGGCTGAAGAACCCTGCAAGCGTTATCCACAGAAACTATTTATCAATAATATGTCTGCTACAACTTGAAAACCGTTTAGGCTAACGAACCCTGCAATCAGTACCCATTCCATGGGTACAGATTACATAATTTTCAAGAAACGATTGGGTACAAATTACATGACTACATAATTTTCAAGAACCGATTGGGTACATATGGGTGTTCGTTTGCTGTTTTACGAAATGGTTTTTTTTGTCTGAATCAAGTGATATAAATTTATATGAATCATTAATTTTTTTTGTTTTGTTGTTTAGAATCTATTTTTGAATATAGAAATAAATTCAGTATTCTGAAAAATTTTCAATACACTTAGATTTTACAGAAATAATCACTTAAATTTACGAATCCAACAATTTCTTATCAGATTTCAAATAAATATCCCTGAAAAAAAAATTATTTTATAAAATCTTTAACCTACAGAATACAAATTACATGACTACATAATTATCAATAACCGATTGTTATAACTTGAATGAGAGTTATGAATCTCACCAGGCTGACTAAAACTGGAAGAAGCAAACAACGCCACAGCTACACAAAATTCCAGTTTGAAGTGGATCATTGATTTAATCTTCATTTTGAAAATTAAATCAAAATATCAGTTTCCTAGATAGTACAACAAATATCATTGAAAACGCATCATATGGAGCACATAAGACATGATAAACCAATCTAGCATGGCTTGGGAAACAAAATTTATTCAGAGAACGGTGCATAGAATGGAGACCAATCTCTACTATAAATAATTAGAGATCTTCTTAAACTTGAACTACAATTTCAATAACGACCATTTGTTTAAATTCAATTATAATTAAATAAAAACGCTGATTATGAATCAGGTTATAAAGTTGATGTGTTAAGGTTTTATTCGGCTGTGATTGATTTTTATATATATTAT
>ML779823.1:28967-42686 GCA_009831015.1 Picea engelmannii | reverse complement strand
T
This sequence comes from Picea engelmannii, assembly GCA_009831015.1. Lineage (NCBI taxonomy): Eukaryota > Viridiplantae > Streptophyta > Pinopsida > Pinales > Pinaceae > Picea > Picea engelmannii. The sequence goes on along the minus strand of ML779823.1, from coordinate 42,685 downwards.
TTTTTTTTTTTTTTTTTTCTTCTAAATAAAGTGATATGAATTATTGTTTTTTTTGTTGTTTAGAATTTATTTTTGAATATAGAAATAGATTTAGTATGTTGAAAAACTCCTAATACACTCAGATTTTACAGAAATAATCACATACAACAATTTCTTACCAAATTTCAAATAGATATCCCCGAAAAAAAATTCATTTTGTAAAATCTTTAACTTACAAAATACAAATTAAATGACTACATAATTATCAATAACCGATTGTTATAATTTAAATGAGTTATGAATCTCACCAGGCTGACTAAAACTGGGAGAAGCAAACAACGCCACAGCTACACAAAATTCCAGTTTGAAGTGGATCATTGATTTAATCTTCATTTTGAAAATTAAATCAAAATATCATTGAAAACGCATCATATGGAGCACATAAGACATGATAAACCAATCTAACATGGCTTGGGAAACAAAATTTGTTCAGAGAACGGTGCATAGAATGGAGACCAATCTCTACTATAAATAATTAGAGATTTTCTTAAACTTGAACTACAATTTCAATAACGACCATTTGTTTAAATTCAATTATAATTAAATAAAAACGCTGATTATGAATCAGGTTATAAAGTTGATGTGTTAAGGTTTTATTCGGCTGTGATTGATTTTTATATATATTATAATAAGAGGTTAATAATTAAGTAATGTGTATTTATTGACAATGTGTATAATTAATGTTTTTTTAATTCAAAAACCTAAAACTTAATTTGATGGTTAATAATAAAAAATGTTAGCATATTTTTAGTAGTCCTCTCAAATCATTGGATAAAAAATGTTAGCATATTTTTAGTAGTTTTCTCAAATCATTGGATAAGATTCATTGTTCATAATTTTTTGCATTTATGAAGCATGAATTAAACTGTTTACTTTTTCACAATTACTTAATCATATTAAGAAATTATCTTAAAGCCATATGATTACCACTTTTAAATGATTAACAAAAATTAATATCTATGAAATTTTTTATTATAAGATTTGTATATAAACTTGATAATAATAATTCATTATTTACTATAACATAAAACTTTAACTGCATACAGAATTTTTTTTTTTTTTTCTCCTATGTCTAAGTTGAATTTAAACTAGATTTTTTTTCCATCTCCAATAAGTATAAGCCCCTTAATTAAAGTATTAAAAGATTATTAAAAACAAATATTTTATAAATAAAAATATTTATTATATATATTCTTCTTGTTATTATTTTTGTAAGTTAATTATATTAATACCATATTAATGCAAATGAATACACGGGATATTAAAAAAATGATGCAAACAAAAATTTCATTATCCAAATATTTAAAAGCTACTAAGTGTAGCATTAAAGAATGATCTGAATAGTTTTGTTTTTGTTTATATATATATATATATATATATAAAATGTTTGACATAATTTTTTATATTAAATTTTTATGATTTTTTTTAATATTTGTAAGATGATTATATTAAAAAAATATTAATGGAAATGTATAAAGATATTAGTCTTTGTCTATTAAGAATTATAGCAATGAGTTTGTTATTAATTTGATATTAATTTGCTTTGTATTTTAAATTTGTATGTGAAGTATAATGTTTAACTAAAAAAACAAATATATTTCAAAGCTATTGATTATATTTCAAAACTACTAAATATAACATTAAAGAATGATATAAACAACAAAATCTTTCTATTTTATAAATAAAAATATTTTGTTTTTAAAAAATATATATATATAGTACGTGATGTTTGCCATAATGGGTTATATTACATATGTCAAACATTAATTGGCAGGTCTGATTCTTATGTCAATCGAGGTTTAATCATGTGACAAGTCTGATTCTTATGTTATTCATACGTTTAAATATTTTATGTGAAAATTTAATTAAAATAATATTATATATAACATATGTTATATGTAATATATATAATATAAAATGTTTAAATATTTTATGTGAAAATCTAATTAAAATAATATTATATATAACATATGTTATATGTAATATATATAATATAAAATGGTGTTTCGGAGTGAAATTGAATAGGTATAAAATTTTAAACGATTAAAAAATGAAATGAAAAAAAGAATAAAATTAGATATGTCAATCATTAATTGGCAGGTCTGATTCTTATGTCAATCGAGGTTTAATCATGTGACAAGTCTGATTCTTATGTTATTCATACGTTTAAATATTTTATGTGAAAATCTAATTAAAATAATATTATATATAACATATGTTATATGTAATATATATAATATAAAATGTTTAAATATTTTATGTGAAAATCTAATTAAAATAATATTATATATAACATATGTTATATGTAATATATATAATATAAAATGGTGTTTCAGTGAAATTGAATAGGTATAAAATTTTAAATGATTAAAAAATGAAATGAAAAAAGAATAAAATTAGATATGAAATTATTGTTTGTTTAATACACTAATTTAGTATTAATCTATGAATATGGTAATACATAATATGGAAGAGCACATGCATGAAACGGTTTCTTTAATAAACTATAGGTTATCCCAATTGCACGTTTCCATATTGTGATAAGAGTCAAAGTATTATTTTATTTTATTTATCTTTTAATTTATAAACTTACATCACCATCTTTTTATCATAAGAATACTAATAAACTCAAAACCATATGGAAAGTTTTTCAAAGTGGAAGCTGACAAATCTATGTTCCAAATCTGCATTAACTAATGGTTTTCATGAGGTGATATCCTTTGTCCATTTTTAAAGTGATATCATTTGTCCATTTTTACGACTCATTGTGCCACATTGTGGTGGATTTTGATAAAGTTTGACTTTGTAATTAAATTACAAATTAAAAAGAAAGTGGTGTGGTGCAATTTGATTAGTGGATTTTGATCAATTTATTTAGGTGGTTTCGTACTTTGTGTGTTGTATAAATAGATAATACCATATTCTAAATATAAGATTTGAATTCTGTTGGGTATTTTTATTTTATTATTTTTGTTTAAAATTTGGTTATAAATTGTTATAATTGTAAATTTCAATTATTGAGATTGCATAATCATAGTGTATTAAGTTTTTTGAGAGTGTTGAACTTATTTTTACAATAAAAATGTAAATCTCAACAAAAAAATATTCAAATAGTGGAATGTTTAGATTTCTTCTTATAAAATGAGTTACATTTATATAAAAATAAAAAATAAATTGAATTATGTAACATATTTTTGGATTAGTTTGAGTTTTATATGATCAAAATTACTTTGTCCATAAAAATTTTGCTTTGTTTTAAACTAATTTAAATGCTCAAGTTTAAATTATTATGTCACCAAATTTTGATAAAAGAAAGAATAATTCTACAGAAAGCTTTGAATTCCACACCATATTATTAAAATATTAAAATTATTTATATCATTATAAAATTTACAAAGAATCTTTATTTTTTGAAATTATAACCTAATGATGTCAAGAAGGAAGAAGCCAATCTTTCATTTGTTGTATACTTGAAATTATAATGTAATGATATCAAGAAGGAATAAGACAATCTTTATTTGGTTTCAAGAACGAATAAGACAATCTTGAGTTATGGATCTCTATTTACATGAATGTAGTAGGAGCCCTCTCGGTAGTAACAATATCCAACCAAGACAATGAATGGAGCCAGTCGGTGGACTATGAACACATCCCCTTCAGATGCAAGAAATGCCATGCCCATGGTCACTTGTTTCATGATTTTCCTGTGAACATAAAAAAAAAATGATGTTAAGAAGAAATAATAAATAGATACAGAAGGTTTCACTAAAATCCAAGGAAAACATAGGGGGGAATGAAGACATGGAAACTAGATAACCAAGGAAGAAAGCATTGATAGAAATAAATTCAAATCCTTGGAGGAAATCATCTCAGATAACGAAGATCAAATCTGGGAAGAACTAAAGAAACACGAGGTTAATAGATTGGATTCCCCAGTGGATCTAGAGCCAAAATAAAAACTAGGGAAACAAAATAAAAACCATATCCTCAAGGAAAATCAATGAAGCTAGAAGAAAGAAAACTTGAAATGCAATATTAAGAGGACTAGATCACATAAAATCAAGACGAAGGAGATTATGAGATAGAACCAGGAGGAACCACAAAACATCAATGGGAAGGAAATAGGCTTGGGGATATTAGAAAGTACATCAAGTGGATTCAGGGTCAAAACCAATATCCTGAACATCTTAAAGAAAACACCCAGTGAGGGAAAAAGGAGGGGAAGAAAACCATATAGTTAGGTGATCAAAGAAACGGGAGCACACCTGGTTGATTTGGGCCAAATAGTAGGACTCCCGAAAAGGTGTTTTAAAACCCAACATAAGTGATATCATGAAGATATTTTCATGGAAAGTGTGTGGTTTGAATACTCCATCCAAACATAGAATGCTCAAAAAAAGGATAAATCAAGAAAAGGCATAGATAATAATGATCCAGGAAACAAAGTTTGATAAAGACACCATGGTAAAGATAGAAAAGAAAGTATGGAAAGAGTGTGAGGTAGAAGTGATAGATTCAAAAGGTGCATCTAGCAACCTAGTGATCCTATGGCATCCAAAATAATGGAAATTGGACATGTTCTCCACCTTCCCAAGGATCCTCACGATGAGAAATGTGAGGATAGGATCTCAAACCCATTGCTTCATATTGAATTATTATGGTCCATAGACTCCCTATATTAAGAGAAATTCTCTTGATTCCCTGAACCATCTCGGGGCCACCCTTCGTGGCCACTCTTGGGTTATTGGGGGATATTTCAATATGATCACTGCACTCTGAGAGAAAAAATGTGTATTCAGGAATCTAGAGGGTGAGAATGAAGTCTTTTGATATTGGATCGAGAGGAATAGACTAATCAATATTCATACTAGTAATTTCTCGTTCACTTGAAGCAACAAGAGAAGGGATGTAAAAAACATCTATGTTCATTTAGATAGATTTTTGACATCAAAAGCCTTATTTCAAAGTCAAAAAGAAATATCAATGGAATTCCACCCCTTCTATGGCCTGAATCACTCGTCGATCTCCCTTACTTACACATAAAATTTATCTCCTCATCCAAAACCCTTCCACTTCGAAAAGTTTTATATGGACCATCATAATTTTTTACAGATTATTGAAACCTGGTGGGATGAGAACCCAAATTTGTATGGCACCAAAATATACCAATTTCAACAGAAGATGAAACACATCAAATCCAAAATAAAGAAATGGAACAAGTGTTCGGGAACATTTTTGAGGAAAAAAAGAGGTTTGAGATAGAGATGGTGACAATCCAACTAGAAGCAACAACAGGGGACCGAATAGAGGAGACCAAAGAAAGAGATGAACAAATCAAAATGGAATTAGATAATCGAGAAAACGAGGATATCTTTTGGCATCAAAAATATAAAGTAAGGTGGTTTCAAGAAGGGGATAGGAATACAAAGTTCTTCCAGAACTCCTTGTTACAAAGAAGAAATCAAAACTGGATCACAAATATTACCAAACCTTCTAGAGAGAGAGTAGAGTCCACAGAAGACATATAAATGGAATTGGTAAATCATTTTAAACTCATACTAACAAAACTAGAAGGGAATAGGGAGGATTCTATCCAAAACATCACAAGAGGCATCCCAAAGCTAGTTACCACATAGAAAAATAGATTTCTAATGGGGCAAGCTTCAATAGAGGAAGTGTAAAGGATGGTTATGGAAATGAAAATAGGTATGGCCCCTAGACCAAGCAAATTCACTACTGAGTTATTCCAAAAATGTTGGAAAATAATCGAGAAATACATTTGGGAAGTGGTAGAAGAATCAAGATCATCTGCGTCTATTCTCAAATCCTTCAATACCACATGTTATCCCCTAGACTAGGGATAACTAAGGATATCACGTCTCTAGGCCCACAGGTCCTAGACCTAGAGTACCGAGATTCAGATGATTTAAGCATGGCCCCGGAGGGCCCCTCTTTTCTTCAGTCCAGTCCATTTATCAACAGCAACAGTATCCATCCCACCAACCTAGTCCTGAAGTAGCAGTAAGTATTTCTCCATGAGGTAATGCATTTGGGTATCATGGTATGTGTCACTCTGATATTTGAAGCACTTGAATATGTTGCATGGAATTCTTCTTCATTTCATGATTTTTTCTTGGAAATTATGCTCTTTGCCTCGTTCATACCTGGAAGGGTGACATTGTGCCCTAGTAAGTTGATCTCCCTTTAGGATGGGTTTCCATTAGGTGGGTATGTGAAAGGTCATCATTTGTTCCCTCCATACTTACCATGTTCCATCGGTATTCCTCTCATATCCCCTTCGTTTGTTTTGGCATTAGGATTCGCTACACTAGGAAGGGTTGTACCTTACCTCGTGGGAAGAAGGGGCTAAAGGCCGAGAAGATAAAAGTAGCTCGAAAGAGTTAAAATCTAATATTGAAAACTTTGATATGCTTCAACACTCTCCTCTACCTTGAAACACATCGATTCCCTCTTATCCAAAATTGAATTCATTATACCCTCCCATGTAAAATGCTCAACCAACAAACTCGCTTACTGCCTAGCCAATGAGGGAATCAATAGAGGGAATATTCATATGGATTTATCCTAGGACCATGTCCTCCTCTCTCCCCTACATAATGATTACCTAACCTTACCTCATAAAGAACATACTCCCCTGTATTAGCAGAGAAGAGACTGCCCATGGGGACACCACTCAAGGCAGACTGCCACACATCCCTGAGTAAGATGGTTGCAAGAAGGGGATAGGAATACAAAGTTCTTCCATAACTCCTTGCTGCAAAGAAGAAATAAAAATCAGATCACAAATATTACCAAACCTTCTAGAGAGCGAGTAGAGTCCCCATAAGACATATAAATGGAATTGGCAAATCATTTTAAACTCATACTGAAAAAACTAGAAGGGAATATGGAGGAAGTTATCCAAAACATCACAAGAGGCATTCCAAAGCTAGTTACCACATAGAAAAATAGATTTTTAATGGGGTAAGCTTCAATAGAGGAAGTAGAAAGGACGGTTATGGAAATTTAAATAGGTAATGCCCTTGGACCAAACAAATTCACTACTGACTTCTTCCAAATATGTTGCAAAATAATCATGAAAGACATTTGGGAAGTGGTAGAAGAATCAAGATCATTTGGGTCTATTCTCAAATCCTTCAATACCACCTATTATCCCCTAGCCTAGGGATAACTAAGGAGATCGTGGCTTGAGGCTCATAGGTCCTAGACATGGAGTACCGAGAGACGAAAGATTTAAGCATGTCCCTGGAGGGCCCCTCTTTTCTTTAGTGTAGTCCATTTATGAGAAATAATAGTATCCATCCCACCAACCTGGTCCTGAAGTAGCAATAATTATTTCTCCATGATGTAATGAATTTGGGTATCATGGTATGTGTCACTCTGATTTTTGAAGCACTTGAATATGTTGCATGGAATTCTTCTTCATTTCATGACGTTTTCTTGGAAATTATTCTCTTTGCCCCATTCATAACTGGAAGGGTGACATGGTGCCCTAGTAAGTTGATCCCCTTTAGGATGGTTTTCCATTGGGTGGGTTTGTGAAAGTTCATCATCCATTCCCTTCGTACTTACCACTTTCCATCTTTATTCCTCTCATATCCCCTAACTTTTTTTGGGCATTGGGATTGGCTACACTAGGAAGGGTTGCACCTTACCTCGTGGGAAGAAGGGGATAAAGGCCCAGAGGGTAAAAGTAACTGGAAAGAGTTAAAAGAATATATTGAAATCTTTGAGATGATTAGCCACTCTCCTCTACCTTGGAACGCATCGATTCCCTCTTATCCAAAATTGAATCTAGTATACCCTACCATGTAAAATGCTCAGCCAACAAACTCACTTATCGCCTGGCCAATGAGGGAATCAATAAAGAGAATATTCATATGGATTTATCTTGGGGCCATGTCCCCCTATCTCCCCTACATAATGATTACCTAACCCTACCTCATATAGACCATACTCCTCCATATCAGGTGACATGGAAGAGACCTCCCATGGGGACACCACCCGAAAGCAGACCGCATCCCCTCCACTTGTTGGTGTCGACCACCCTCTTCATACCTTCATCACCTCACTTAATGTGGATTAAGTATAATGGAAAGACGTGTAATTGGTGGATCACAATTCCCTACGGCCATCCTTCTTATGCTCTACTCATGATTCATCGACGGTACCTTACCATTACCTAGTACATCCCTCTTGTCTGGATTTCCATTATGGATGCTCCTTTTGAATTAACTCCACTTAATCATCTCCCTCTTATTCATGATGGAGATGCCTCCAACTCTTTCTATGGTTCATCGCCCTGCCATTTTATCCCTTATCTCCATCTCATTCGTCTCTATCACCTTACTTAACTTCTTCTCATCCCTCTCATCCGCTTCATTTCCTCATCTTTGGCTCACCTTCTACCCTTCTACCTATTGGGCACTCGTCTTGTAGTTGCAGAAAAAGAGTCATTTGACTCATATCTCGCCCATACTCCTCCCCACATCCATGATAAGATAAATCTTGTAGAGGTCGATGTTCAAATTTTATGACACTTTGTCTTAAATGATGAGGTCCTAGATTCAATCAACCCTTCAATCCCATACACGGGAACACCAGGTCTTGGGTCTCCTAGTAACTGAATATTGTATACATTTATTAGCACATGAAGCTCATGTTGGGACACATTTGGGTTGATCGCAAGGAAGACAAGAATGAAATTCTTCTCCAACTCGATGAAATTCAAGCTCAACTTCGACTTCACAACTAGAAAATGAACCTAATGGCCAAACAAATAGCGAGATTAGACCTCTCATGCATCACTCTATGTCAAGGGTCAACCAAATTGTAATTCTCTTTAAGTTTCTTATTATGTTGTTTAGTCTAAAAGGTCTTAGGATTTTAATCCCACCTCATCTTTGTCAACATAGAAAAAATCAGCATATAGATTTTGTTTGTGATACAAAGGATAGCAATACTTTCACTTATGTCTAGACTTTTAAGTTCAAAATCAAATTGATTTAAAAGGAATTACCTCTTAGCACAAAAGCTTACTTATAACAAATCAGAACCACAATCATCTAAATTTGGAACAACATTTTGTATTCCAGTGTGAAAATTTTGTCACTTCTGGCCATTTATCATCATTGGGAGTACCAAGTGTCCGGCACAAGATGGCTAAATTATCAACTTTTTTTTTTGAAAAACAGATTTAATAATTTTCTATATATATATATATAAAAGATGAGAAACTCACTCGAATATTTCTAGGAGATGACCCCATTCTGAATCTCCTTCAAAGAAAGGGCTCATTGTATATAGTTCGGCTGCATCATTCATAAAGACAATTGGAAATTAACCTATTTGAACTTGTCAATTTTAACTAAAACTAACATCGAGATGAAAACCTAAACCTATGATTAAAATGTATACATACCAAAAATGCACCCAATAGCCCACAATGTATACATACCAAAAATGCACCCAATAACCCACATATCAATTGCAAAAGTATAAACCGTTCCTCCCAAGAGAAATTCAGGTGGCCTGTACCAAAGAGTTACCACACATGCACGCAACACAATGAATATCTTAAAATTGTAATTTATTAATTTATTGAAAACGAACATGTAGTTAGACTTAGGAGTAAGTTACAAATTGATATATATTTATATGTTTATAGCAATAGGATTTCTGTTATGATACAAATTTTATAAGAATTTAATAGAAATTTACAAGTAGGATTAATTTTGTCTTATGCTGTATGTTTTGTCTGTGAAAATAGATGTTAATAAGTTAATTGAGACGTAGAACTCGTCCAAGCCCCATATCTGCGACTTTCAATAATCCCTCATCCAAATTCAGCAACAAATTCGGGGGCTTCAGGTCTCTGCAAACCCAAATTGATATACATGAGACCGGACACGTTACAAATATATATTTTAGGAGCTCAGATAACTCAAAACAGAAGAGTAGACTAACCTGTGTGTCACTCCGTGCCTGTGGCAATATTCGATTTCCTGAAGCAGCTGATACATAAAGCTCTGCATTGCAAACATTCAGAGACAAATGACAATAAGCAACAAAATAATGTGAAAAAAGGTCAAAATTCCTGCATAGATATACGTTACATTATACTATATTCAATGCAATGCATGAATGAATTTGTATTAAAATGACCCTGATGACCACGGGAGGTATTGGCATGTTGCAAGAGGAATATTTGTAAATGAAATCGAGAAGATCAGATTCCATAAATTCAAACACCATGAACACCGCCTCCTTACTATCTTATTTCTATTCGGTCTCCACGCCCAACAGTCTAGAATATAAGCAAACACAAAGACCGCCTCCTTACTATCTTATTTCTATTCGGTCTCCACGCCCAACAGTCTAGAATATAAGCAAACACAAAGAGCGATTATATTCTTCAGTAATTCAACAGATCAGAGAATACATGATATGATATGAAAACATGAGGTTCATTCGTTCTTACTTGACAATGTGTTCAGAGCGAGAGAGCATCTTGAGATTTGCGATTTCTCTTAGAGAACTGGTAGGAATTCCTTCGTCGGTTTTCTTCAGAGCCACCGTCTGGCATGTTTCTTTCACTCTACACTTGAAAACTTTCAGAGCCACCGTATGATCCTTGTACAATTTTCTCTAGTACTTCGTACTTATCCATGGCCCTGCTTATTGTCTCTTTCTCTTCGTCTGAGAGGAGAACGGGTGACAAGAAGAGAGACAGATCGAGAGACGAAGATCAATCAACACAATCCCAGCTAAAATATATTTTCAAAATGAACTGCACAAGGCTGTGCATGTGATCTCCCTTCCGAGGGAAACGACAACTCATTTATAAAGCCCATCGACTGATCATTTCTTTTCCATCTGATCCCGAAATTATATGATACGACTCGAGCCTTCCCTCTGATCTGATCTTTATGAAATTAAAGCCCTAAAAATTATAATTATGGAAGGTTAAATAAAGTTATAATATATATTGATTGTAAGGGATAATTTTCTTTGGTTATTTGGCAGGATTCATTCTCAGTTTCAAGTTCAAAAGTGTTAATGTTTATTGTAATTAATAATTAAAACTTAGTAGTTAATTACTAATTAATAAGTAAGCTCATTTCTCCACCATGTCCAATGAGATGGATAGTCCAAACCTCCATCTGCTTTCAACCAATATTCCACTGCTTTCAACCAATATTCCAAGATGAGATGGACATGTTGGTGGGTTCAGAGTCCAAAGCTCCATCTTCTTTATACGAAGCACGAGAGTATCGAAGTGACAACTCCCTCCAACCTATCAACGTCCTTTATATCCAAAGCCTTATGTGATGAGAGCACCAATCTCCCCTCCTTTTATTTCATCCCTCAACATATTTCAAACTTTGTTTGATTATTTTTCTTGTTAATTTTGTAAGAACTTCACTAAGCCGCCATTGTAATAATATTGTTAATAGGGTCTCTCCACTCCACTACTCCCTTATTGTAAGTTTTTCCTCTTCATATTTTATGGGATAGAACTATGATTTCAATAATTCCTTGAAATTCTTTCATTTTGTAACCATGGAATTATTAACTATAATTTTAATAATTTTTTGAAATTTTCTATTTTGAAACCATGAAATTATTTTCTAGCCTCAAAACATCTACATAACTCTTCCACCATAATAAAGCATAGCTTGGATATTTTCAATAAAGCATAGTCTAGATATTTTCAATTGAGCCAAAGAAATCATTTGGGTTTATTTGATATGAAATGGACCTCTACTTGTTTCAACTAGCTATTGAGTTTGTCCTTGGGTTTTTCATTAATCACTACCATTAACTACATTATCATCTCAAGCAATATAAATATGCTATGCTCCACTTGAGTAAACCTAACTTCTAGTTCTTTCCTCATTAGAATTTCTTTTCATTTTCATTTGTCTTCTTCTTCCAAGGTCTTTTACCATACAATTTGTTCTCTAAATGTTTTTGAACTAGGGCTCTAATACCAATATGATTCATAATAACCTATGTTGAGTGGATTCACTAGCACATACCTTAATTCATGTTGTGGAAATAAACTTGTTTATCTCCATTTGCTATTTTTTTATGCCTAAAATATGCTTCCATATCACTCATAGACTATAATTTGAATGAAGAAATTGGTGCAAACAAAAACATAGTAATATTACAAACATATATAGGGTAAAATCTTGTAGATGGGTAACACTTTTGCTTGTTTTATGAGAAAAAAAACTGTATTTTCACAAGTTCTTCAACTTCCGGCATACAAAAGTATTTTTTTTATTTAGAATTTCACTTTACAATAAAAACAAAAATTGTGAATAATTTTGTTAGCTTTCCAATGACTATTTTTCAATTTTTTTTCACTAAGATTTGATATGTCAATTTGATAATTGTTTAACAGTATGTTCCTTAAACATGAAAGAAATGATAATAAGTTATTTTTTCCTCCAACAATGTATTTATTATTAAACTTATGTTTTTAAGAAACAAAGTATACTGCAAAGAATCTATTTTATTATGACTATAATTTTGAATCTAACGGATGAATATTATAATTTCTAGAATTTTTTTAAGTTGACCAAACTTAAAATCTTGCAGATTTTAAACACATGTTTTCAAGCACCTTGTATCTATCTTAATTTTTACTTAAAATTAAAATCTAATAGTTTAAGGATTATGAATATAATTTTTTCTAATTTTTTCACTATGTATTTTTAGACATACGGATATTTCATTTCACGGAATCATAATGTCTGTTGAAAATGTTTTTTTTTTTTTTTTTTTAATAAATAAAATTAGATAAAAATAATGAAAATGAAAACAAATTATAGGAATTGAAAGTAAATTCAATTTTTCAAATGCTGGTGTCATTTTTAAAACCAAATTCTGAGTAATTGCAGGAGTCCGCAACCTCCAAAGTTTAGGTAACCTTGGGAGAATTCTCTAGTTTCTTAATACAGTCCAAATTTTTAGTTTTCGGTCGAAAAAATATTCTTTTGGCCGAAAATCTAAATTCTAACGGAAATTGTCAAAACTAAACGGTTTCCAAGTTTTTCGGCCAAAAAAACTTGTTTCGGCTGAAAGATTGTTGAGCGAATTCTATCGGTCGGAAAAAATAAAAGACACGTCGTATTGTTTCATTTCTCGTCAAATCATATAAATACGCTTTCGGTCGAACATATTTAACACAATTCATCGCTTGTTTGATGGTATTCTAGAGAACCTAAACAAAGTTCTGAATCATCTTTTTGGTTTTTGTTGAATAAGGTAATTGATGTTTGTTCAAGTTATTATTGGAATAAAAATTTACATGTTGAAAGATAAATGTTGAGCATTTTTTCAAGATGAAGTCTTTGTTGAACATATATTTTACAGATAACTATAAAAGTCATGGGAAACAAAAGTTTGCACAAGAGAAAATTTGATCACACTCGAGATGATACTCACTATAACGAACAAAGAAAGAGCATTATTGGAGAAAGAAATGAAAATGTGCAAATATTTAAGAAAGAAACAATGATAATGTAAATAGAGATTTTCAACAAGAAGAAGTCCAACCAGGTATGCATGCACATATTTTCTATATTAAAAGTATAGAATTCAAATTTAAAATATTGTTTAATATAATTGATTGTAATTACAATTTG
>ML779823.1:15060-28910 GCA_009831015.1 Picea engelmannii | reverse complement strand
CTCATAATGTTGAAGAAGACATTGAAACCGAAATTGAAGCAGAAGATGTTGAAACCGAAATTGAAGAAGAAGACGAATCACCTATAGGTATGTACATAAATTTAGATAATACAAGATGAACACTTGTATATATAGTTTAGTGAATTTATGTTCGGGTTTTATTTCTTAATATAAACTTGAAATTGAAATATGCAGGAGAATCTATCAACATTGATGATGAAATATTATAAAATGTGTATACTGGCAAATTTGGGAAGAAAAAAGCTAAGCATTATATAAGATATCGAACTAAGAATATGTATAATACTTTTTTCAAAGATGAATTAGTAACAATACAAGCTCAACTTTTACTCTCTCTAATAAAGTCAAGAAAGTTAAAAGAAGCTACATCAATATTGAGTATTCAAAAGTCGACAAAAGATACAAAGGTGAAACATAATGTCTTTGACAATATAACTAGTGTATTAAAATATTTTGTAACATCTCGAAAAAAAGATGTCAGTGTTGCACGTAGAGCAATACAAACAACAGTTGTTTCATCTAGCAATATAAAAGATCGTTTAACACAACACATGGAAAAAACGATGGGAACGTCAAGAAAAAAATTGCACAAACATAGAAAATTTCGATTGCAAATAGATGCAAATGATGAACTTTCTTGTTGGATAGTGATTTCTAGACAACCCTACAAAGATAGACTTGCGGAAGATGTTAAAGAATTGGCCTGTAATTGTTGGTTGGCAGAATCTCGCGTTTCACCACATACAAGGAATGTGTTGTGATCAATAATAGCACAAAAACAATATAAAGAACATACAAAACATATATTTCCCATCACACACATAGAATTGTTCAATAAGTTGAAAGAAGAGCACAAAGAAGTTAAAATTTTCATCAATACATTTGTGCAACAAAAACCATGGTTTTTTAGACCCATCATTGTTCGTGACACTTGTTGTTGTCGTTATCATGTGAAATTTGAGTTGTATTATGACACTTTTTTTATTTTGGTAAAACTTTATGGCCAAGTTCACCTCCTCCTTCCACATTCTGTGCTTTTATATCTGAAATTCTATGTGAAAGCGAAGGTGATGATTTATTTTACAAAACAAAAAATTGTTGGTGGAAAGAAATGTGATCGTTGTGGAAATCTAAGTTTGTTTCACTCAAAGTATCATATTGATATGAATGAACAATCATTTACTAATATAACAGTCAATTGGAAGATATATAAATATATCAACAACACAGCTTCACATTTTTCAAATGTTATTTCCAAAAGCATTGATTTAAGAGTAGATAAAATCTGTGTGATAGATTTTTTGGAGAATTTTGAGGAAGAAATTTATAAATACACCAAGCATTCACATAGAGCTCGATGGCAAGACCTAAAATTCAAACAATCCTGTGAAGTGTTTCCACCAGGGACAATTTTGTCTGTAGTTGATTTTGCAGAGAATTACACATTCGTTGAACAAAAAGAAATACAGAATGAATGTTATCATTATGATAAAGTCATGATATTTGTCCACGTTCTATATAGACATGCTCAATGGATTCTTGATAACATAGAAAGCACCAACGATAATCGACATGTTATTAAAGAATATCACTTTTATATAAGTGATGATCGAGCACACAACACACAATATGTAAAACATTGTTTTGATAAATATTATGATTCATTGAAATAATGCGAAATGGGATTCGATCGACATTGGATATGGTCAGATGGGTGTGAGGGTTAGTTCAAATCTTCACAATCATTCTGTTGGTTATGTCGTCTTCATAAAAAATCAAACATTACACATTGTTGGAAGTTTTTTGAGACTGGTCATGGAAAAGGAGAGCACGATGGTGTAGGGTCATGTGTAAAACAAGCACTTCGAAGGTATCAAATGAACCCTCATGCCGATTGATTTGAATCTGTTGAACAAGTTGTTGAATGGTGCAAAATGGTGCTAAAACATGAATATAATCTGTCAAGGGATGTGTGCAGGTGTTTCTATATATACATGTTACACATGTACACAAGATATTTTTATTTGAACGTGTTCAAATTTATATTCAATCTTCAATCATTTTCTTGAGAAATTTCAAGTTAACAAGTTCTTGTCTTGTGCAGGTTTTTTTAGTATGTTGGAACCCAAAATGTAAATAGATCAATCCCATATGATGCCATTACAATACATGGGACACGAAAAATACATTCAATTAAAAAAACACGTTATCAAAATGTATTTTCATTTGATAGAAGAAATGAGTCTTTCTTTTGTTCAGTTTGCATAGAGGACACAGAATCCATAGATATTTGTCAAAATGAAAAATGCAGAATATGTTAAAGATTGGAGACATACCGAACTTAATGTAAAAGAAAAAATGCCACTTGCAAGCTCTGAGGAGATGGAATTAAATGAAACTATAGTGTCAGTTGATGGTGATAGAGTTTATAATCTTGTTAGAGAAGGTAATTTTTATGTTTAAACTTTTTCAAATAACTTGTAGATGTACTTGTGTGATAATCTAACACGAACTATTTGTTGTCCAATAAATCCAATTATTTGCAGGAGATGTCTTTGCCATGGTTGCACCTATAGACAACAATGAAAAAATGAAATATTATTTGATGTGATGCACACAAAAAAAGATGAGGCTATTAGAAGATTTTGATGATAACGGTTCTATATATGAAAGAGGATCCATTGTATTGAAAGGATTTTTTTCAAGAAACCCATAAAACCGATAATCATGTTCACTTTCAAGACTACCAGTCAGATGTCACAAGTTGTCAATATAGTCATTTGGTATGTGCAGTGTGCATAAAGTTAACAGAAGTTCAATAAAAAAAAATATAGAAAATGGAAAATGTCCAAAGTCGATCATGAACAAATAATTGAAGATGGAATACCATTACAATTTTTTTAAATGTAAGTGACACAAGTACATTCCAGAATTTTTTATTTTGCATCGAAAGTACATGTATTTATGAATACCTAGGATTCTAGAATAATTTCCAGTTTAGTTTACTTTCATGGTCCATTCAATTAAGAAAAGTTGTATTTCCCATTAATTATAAAGTTTATCAAGTCTTATTTACAATTTCAGGGAAGAACCTATAGATTGTATCTAGGGAACCTAAGTTGAACTATACTTTGGATGATTATACTTTAATCCTACAAGTTATCCAAATCATATACACAAATCCTTTAATGCATGTAACCAATTTGCTACATATAGGCTAAATGCGTTCATTATTTGCAATTTCATTGTTCAATGTTTTTTCATATGAAAAGGATAACTTCATATCAAAACTAGGACCCATTTCCATGTCATTATAAGGGACTATTGATAACTTAGAAAAACTTTAAATTCTAATAAATTTTAATATCAATATAAATTTTAATGAATATCGCTTACTTATATTAAATTTGATGACTTGTTTTGACTATTTTCATTGTTGGACTTATATTAAATTTGATGACTTGTTTGGACTATTTTCAACCATATTTCCAAATCAAACAATTTAAATTATAAGTGAGAAAATATAATTTTTATTTCACATTTTCTTGAATTTTTCATTGTCAAATTTCTTAAGAAACTATTAAATTTGACAAGCTATAAAATTTAATTTTTATTTCACATTTTTTTGAATATTTCATTGTGAAAATTCATAAGAAACTCTAAAATTTGATGATTTTTTTTTAAATCAAGAAAATAGTATATTGAAATTATTTCATCCAATATTTTATATAAATAAACATAGTGCAAGTAAAATCAAGACAAGACAAAATATTACATGAGTGATCTCAATATCTCTTCTATCTCTCTTTGTGCTTTTCTTAGCTATTGTTATCATCTTTGTAGTTTTCTCATAGTTGTTCGTATGAGAAAGAAGGTGAATTCAAATACCATTAAAAACTTTCATTGAGATTTTGATGTAAATTGAGGTTTTGATGTAAATGTGAGACCATGTCTCTCTGCAAATATCGAAATGATAAAAACCATGTAAATGCCCTAGGTTCAAATTCGTGTAGAGCCCCTTGTGTGTGTCTCTCTTACTTTGTAATATTTATAGTGGATTTCTTCATTCTTCCATTTGTTCAAGTGATTCTTTCTTTCTATGTCTTCTAACCCATTGTTACACTAATTTTTTGAGTTATTTCCTTTGTTTTCACACGAAAAGAACAATTTCACTGTTATTCTATTAGAATCAAATGAAATGTTTTGTTACATATGGATCTAGAATAGTCTTTCCTTCCTTTTACATTTTTACATTGTAGTAAAGTTATAAAAAGTCATCTAGTGTCATATACAAAATTATTCAAAAAAGAGACATTTGTAAAGATCAAGGCTAGAAAATGTAAAAAAATTATGTACGTGCATAAATTTGATAGATTCAAATCTATTATTTAAGATTTTGATCTTGTCTTTCCAGTTGTTGAAATATATCAAGTTCAGGTTGGATTTGGAATTTATCCAGTCGATAGTGACCTTGGAGTCTCCTGCAACCATCAATTTTTTTATGGAAAAGTAGGAAAGGAGTAATAATAATCCCCCTAGGCCCAAGAGTTCAGCTTTATGTTGAATTGTATCAATCCACAATGAAATATGTTGAATTTTATCCTGTGTTTTTGAACAGTCCACAGTGAACATAAAAGGAAGCATTTAAATTAATACATAGTAGGATAGGCCCAAGAATTCATCTTTATGTTGAATTTTATCAGTCCACAATAAAATATGTTGAATTTTATTAGTCCCCATAGGGACAAGAACTGTCCACAGTGAAATATGTTGAATTTTATCATGCCTTTTTGAATAGTCCACAGTGAACATAAAAGGAAGCATTTAAATTAATACATAGTAGGATAGGCCCGAGAGTTTAGATTGATGTTGAATTCTATCAGTCCACAATGAAATGTGTTGAATTTTATCAGTCCCCATAGGCCCAAGAACAATCCACAATGAAATATGTTGAATTTTATCATGTGTTTTTGAACAGTCCAAAGTGAACATAAAAGGAAGCATTTAAATTAATACATAGTAGAAAAGTATTTAAGAGTTTGATGCTTAATTTAATGCATTGTAAAAAGGAGAATATACAAAACATTAGTTCAAAACTAACAACTTTGCCACTTTTTTTCCATCAACTTAGTGCAGACACCTTTGAGCATTAGTCAAACCACCACAATCTATCAAGACAATTCTTGAACCAAACCAAAACAAATATATTCTTCCATTAGTAATGGTGTTTAACAAATTAACAACAAAGCAATTTATTTCAACATTGACATAGTAAAGATAGAGACTCTCATCATTTTAATTTCATTTAAGAAATTAACATAAATTAACAATATCATATTTAACAATATAAGAAAAATCAAATATGAGACAATAAATTGATATTTTGAATTCCAAAAATATCAAATATATATATATATATATATATATATATATATATATATATATATATATATATATATATATATATATATATATATATATATATATATATATATTAATTATAATCAAAGTCTGAATAGTTACACTACCATATACATAGGTTCCACATCCATTGTAGGATGATAACAAAAACTGATGCGGACACATCGTAAGCAAGCCAACAAAGCAAGCGCAAAAGTGGAGGAAAGTTGGATATGCACCTACACGCATTTTGAAGATGTTGTGAATTTGAAGGATGAAGTATTAATGTAATATCTGGAAAAGATATTTTTTCTTTTATCATTTGGAGATTGTAACGCATATCTTGAAAATTTGATCTCATCTATCGGTTGGAGGCATTTATTGTATTAAATGTAAAGTAAATGTAGGATTTAATTTGATTAGATAGTTGGAGGTTGTAGGAGGGAAAACTCTAAAAATCCCCCTCGTATGTATTGTATTGTATCATTATTCTCATTGTAAGTAGAAGAGAAAGATAGAGCTACAAAGTAAGGGCACGGGAGAATAGAGATTATAGAAGATTGTATAAGCAGATAGTTGAAGTTATAGAACCCATGTACAGAAGCACTTGAGTTAATATAAGAACACTTTGACTCAACTTCATAGTGTTTGTGAATTCTATTTACATATGTTGAATGGTATGTTTAAATTTAATTTCATTCTTTGTTATGCATTTGTTTCAATGTTGCATATGTGCATGATTTCATGTTGAATGTATGAAGTCTGACAGAGGGAGAGTATGAGTTTCAATTGTTTCTCTTCCTGAGAATCCCTGCAAGGAATGCAGTGAAAGTCCACAAGGAGTGCGTTGACAAGTTTTGAGTCATTCCTCAGAAA
Source organism: Picea engelmannii (assembly GCA_009831015.1). Taxonomy (NCBI): domain Eukaryota; kingdom Viridiplantae; phylum Streptophyta; class Pinopsida; order Pinales; family Pinaceae; genus Picea; species Picea engelmannii. The sequence continues at coordinate 22,613 of ML779823.1, read as the reverse complement.
ATATCAAGAGGGATATCGTTGTTCTCATACCAGCAGGAGTGAAAGTGTAGCACAGAGTTGTACAAGTTGTGTGCAGGCGATTTGGAGTCTTAGAATTTTCCAACCCGGTGAGGGGTTGAAGAGTTGTTGTCGCAAGGAGCATGCAAAGTTGGAGATTTCAGATAATCAGAGATTGATGTGAAGCCGCAAGGAGTGCACACCGAATGCCCTTGGAATCCTTGAGTCTGCATCAAAAACCAATCTCAAGAGGGATAGAGACTTTGAAGAGTTCAAGGAGAAGACAAGGGTTGAATTCACCTCGTAGAAATCAAATTCATAAGGGAGACATCGAGTTCTTTGGTAGGAATTGTCAAAAGTCTGAACGGACAATTGAAATTCTCGGAGGGAGTGCTACCGATTCGTCGTGGACCATTAGATCCAGTGGATTAGCGAAGAAGTTAAGGTTGAGTGTCTTTCAACACTCATAAGCTCAGGAGGAATAGTTGTCGTTAGATCTGGATCAACAGGAGCTATTGATCTTGTGATTTCAGATTCAGCATTTCAGGAGTCAAAGCAGTGGAGGAAGACATTGACTCGGAGTCAAGAGTCGCAAAATCCTGACACAAAATATAGGTTGTCATATCGTGGGAAGCTCAGGGCCGTCGATATGAGGACAGAAGTCACAAGTTCAGACATCGGGAATGGGAGGAGAGATAGCATCATGAAATCAAGAGTCGCGAAATCCTGACGCGCTCAAAGGTGGACTGCAGGACGTGACTGAGGCCACATGGTCGTAGAATAAGGAAGGAGCTATTTAACCCATTAGTCCATTTCAGTGTTTCAGGGATTGAAGGATTAATAGGAACTCAACAACAGAAATTGTGAAGTCGTGAAACCCAAAATTCCTTTTCGGGTAAAGTTTGTGGTCACATCAGTTGGTCTAGTGGAGTGGAGGTCTGCGCTTGTGCTTGTTTGTGAAAGAGTAAACCCTAGAAGGACCTATGGTTACATGTGTGAAGGTTCCTTTGGAACTAAAGAGCCATTATGTCTCAAGAGAATAGAACGATCCAAGACTGGGAGGTCACGCAGAGCCTATTGAGGTAGGGATGTTGCGTTAGGTGGTATCAGAGCTTACAATCATTGTTTTATGTAAGCAAGGGAGATAGAAGGAGAGTTGAGATTTAAATTCTGTGTGGAACAGATTTTAAAAATTGTCGCCAAGAAGACGTCAAGATAGACCCATGCTCGATCAAGCCGTGGAAAGGTAAATGCAAGAACTTCGTGCTTGATTGGATGCTATGGAGATAGCACAAAGACGAACAACTGATACTGGAGATGTCAGTGAATTAGAAAATGGGAATGAAGCAAGGCCCGAAGAAGAATAAGTTGTAGTCGAAGATGCTACAAAGGAAGGTCTATTTAGATTTGTTGCAAGAATAGTGTCTAGAGAAAAAATGGACATCCTGATGTATGAAAGAAACTTATACGTTGAGGAGCTTCTAGATTGGTTTAGAGCTCAGGATAAATACTTCAACTATGAAGATATCGAAGAAGATAAAAAGGTTAAACATGTTGTCACTAGACTGAAAGGGCATGCAACATTGTGGTGGGATGAACTGTAGGCTGACAAGCGTTGCAAGGGAAAAAAATGAATCAAAAGCTGGGATAGGATGGTCGCAAAGATGAAAGCCAAGTTTATACCCAGAGACTACCAAATTAATCTGTTTTGGAGGATGAAGAATTTGAAACACAAGGGGATGACAGTGAAGGAATACACTAAGGAGTTTCACAAACTCAACATTAGAGATAGTCATCCTGAGAGTGATGATGAAAAAGTCGCCAGATACATGAATGGCTTGAGATATGACATTTAGGATGAGATGATGATGGTGACAACTAGAAATGTGGAAGATGCTTATCAAATTGCTTCAAAGGTTGAAGTAAAGTTGGCCCGAAAGCAAGGTCAAATGGGCAGAGGTAAAAGTCAGAGCAGAGGCAAAGTAATTTCCCAGGATAGAGTATAGAAGCCCAAGGATGAAGAAAAGAAACCTCATAATCACCCAAAAAGGGGAGGAAGTTCACAAGGAAGACAATATGCTGATAGGAACACTTTTCCGTGAGAAAGAGGAAGAGGAAGAGGCAGAGGAGGTGAAGTAAAGTGTTTTGTCTGTGGAAAGATCGGACAAAAATATTTTGAATGTCGCGATAGAAAAAGGGATGCAGGAGGAGAAGCTCACATTTCATAAGCGTACAGGTAAAATGTTGAGGCGGAAGATGCAGAAGGTGGGAGATCCTTGATGATGAGGAAAGTTTTCTTGAAGCTAGAGAAAGAGATAGAGAATCCAATCCAGAGGAACAGTTTTTTTAGAACTGCTTGCAAGACCAAGGACAGGGTATGCAAGGTGATTGTGGATAGTGGAAGTACCAATAATATAGTATCCACAAAAATGGTGGAGAATATGGAATTGGAAATAGTTGCACATCCGAGCCCATAAAAGTTTTCATGGTTGCAAAAAGGACATCAAGCAACAGTCACTAAACAATGTTTAGTTGAATTTAAGACAGGGGGATATAGAGATGAGATTTTATGTGATTTTATTCCCATGTATGTCTGTCATCTTTTGGTGAGGAGGCCTTGGAAATATGACAGGAATGTTATTCATGATGGTAGAAAGAACACCTATACCTTAGAGAAGAATGGTAAGATGCATTTGTTGTTTTCAATTGAAGACAAGAAGGTGAAAGAAGAAGCAAGAAACACTATACTTCTCATGAATGGGAAGGAACTTCTAGATGAAGTCAAGAAAGGTAAAGAAATATAGTTTGTTGTGGTAAGGAAACCTAGAGTCATCTTGACCAGTACTTCAATAGATGATCTACGTGAGGAAATTTCGGAAATGTTAGAGAAATTCACAGATATAGTGGTGGATGATTTACCTTGTTCATTTCCGCCCATCAGAAGTATAATCCATCACATTGACCTTATACCAGGAGCGAGTTTACCAAACAAAGAAGTGTACAGACTGACGCTGCATGAGAATGAAGAATTTAAGAAGAAAGTTCAGGATTTGATGGATAAAGGGTTGATCAGATAAAGCTTGAGTCCATGCGTTGTGCCAATAGTGTTAAGTCCAAAGACAGATGGTGGATGGAGAATGTGTACAGACTCGAGGGCTATAAACAAAATCACCATCAGGTATGGATTTCCTTTACCAAGGATGGATGGCTTTATCGATTGCTTGAGTGGAGAAAAGTATTTTTCAAAAATTGATTTTAAAAGAGGATATCATCATATTAGAATGAGGGAAGGTGATGAATGGAAGATAGCATTCAAGACGAATGAAGGGTTGTATGAATGGCTTGTCATGTCATTTTGTTTGACAAATGCACCAAGTAATTTTATGAGGTTAATGAATGAAGTCTTGAAAGATTTCATTGGGAAGTTTGTAATTGTGTATCTTGATGACATATTGATCTTCAGTAACACTGAGGAGGAACACTTGAGACACCTAACTCTAGTGATGAAGAGGTTACAACAAGAGAAATTGTGTATAAATCTGAAGAAGTCATCTTTCATGAAGAAAGAGCTTGTTTATTTGGGGTTCGTGATCTCTTCGAATGAGTTGAAGATGGATCCTAAAAAGGTAAAAGCAATCAAAGAATGGCCATCTCCAAGGAATATATTTGAAGTCAGAAGCTTCCATGGACTAGCCAGTTTTTACAGGAAGTTCATAAGAAATTTTAGTGGGATTAGTGCACCAATGATGGACACAGTGAAGAAAAGGCATAAATCTTTTCATTGGACAAAGGAAGCAGAGAAAATTTTCAAGTTGCTAAAGGAGAAGATAATTGGACAGTCGGTTCTGGTTTTGCCAGATTTTAGTAAAACATTTTAAGTGAGATGTGACGTGAGTGGATTTGCGATTGGAGCAGTATTAAGTCAAGATAATAGACTGGTTGCATATTTTAGTGAGAAGTTGAATGATGCCAAGATGAAATATTCCATGTATGATAAATATTTTTATGCAATCATACAAGCACTGAAGAAATGGAGGCATTACTTGTCTCTGAAAGAGTTCGTTTTGTATAGCGATAACCATACTTTATAATTCATAACGAGACAGGAGAAACTAAACCAAAAACATAAAAAATGGGTTGAATTTATGCATAACTTTACTTTTGTTATAAAGCACATTTCTGGAACTGCTAACAAGGTTGTTGATGCATTGAGTAGGAAATGTTTGATTCTACAAGAGTTTCGTGTGAATACCTTAGGTTTTGATAGTTTTAAGGATATGTACCAAGATGAATCATATTTCAAGGATTCTTATGAAGCATGTGAGAATCTTGTTCTGAGAGATAGAATACAATGGATTGAATACTTAATCCGGGATGGATTAATATTCAAAGGAAATCAATTGTGTATTCCAAAGAGTTCTATGACAGAAAACATTTTGAAGGAAAAGTATAGTGGGGGATTGGTTGGACATTTCGGCCATGATAAGACATTTGCACAACTGAATAGTCTGTATTATTGGCCATGGATAAGGAAAAATGTCAAGAAATTTGTCAACCGATGTAGAATTTGTCATCACGTAAAGGAGAAAAGATAGAATACAGGATTGTATCAACCATTGCCAGTACCAGAGAGGTCGTGGGATGCAGTAAGCATGGATTTTGTGTTAGTACTACCAAGGACACAGAGAGTTTTTGATTCCATATTCATGATAGTCGACAGATTATCAAAAATGGCACATTTAATTCCATGTCAGAAAACCAGTGATGCAACACACATTGCAAACCTATTTTTCAAAGAAGTTGTTCAAATTCATGGTTTACCCAAGAGTATTGTTTCAGACAGAGATACCAAGTTTGTTGGTCATTTCCAGAGGACACTATGGAAAAAGTTGGGGATGAGTTTATCTTTTAGCTCATCATATCACCCTCAGACAGATGGACAGAATGAGGTAGTAAATCAAAGTTTAGGGGACTTATTGAGGATTTTAGTAGCTGAACATCATAGTCAGTGGGATCACATTCTGCCACAAGCAGAATTTGCATATAATGACTCACCTAACAGGAGCAAAGGACATAGCCCATTCTAGATAATGTATGGAATGAATCCGAGAGGAGTATCTGAGTTGATGGACTTGGAGCAGAATGAATTCAGAAGTACTGGAGTGGAGGATTTTGCAACAGAGATGCAGGAGCTCCATAGTAAGATTAAAGAGCAGTTGCAAAGTTCCAACCAGGAATACAAGCATAGAGTGGATCAGCAAAGAAGAGATCTTCAGTTTGAAGCGGGATATTTAGTCCTAACGCATCTAAGAAAAGAAAGGTTCCCAAGGGGAACATATAATAAACCGAAAATGAAAAAGATAGGGTCGTGTAAAATCATAAGAAAATTTGAGGAAAATGCTTATGAAATAGAATTTCCAGATGGAGTTGGAACATCACCCATATTCAATGTAGCAGATATGTATCCTTATAGAGTAGATGAAACAGATGGAGCAGAGAATCAGAAGGAAATCCAGTGGGTCAAACACCTGCCTATAGATGAAAATCCATAGATGGAAAAGATCATTTTTCAGAGAGTTAGTAAGAAGACCCAGAGGAAGACGTATTTTGAATATTTGGTAAAGTGGAAAGGACACCATATTGAGGATGCCAGTTGGGAAAAAGAAGCAGACATCTAGAAACATGGACAAACGGTACAGGAGCTCATGAAAAGGAGTCCATGAATTTTTCATCCAGAGGAGTATGATGCAGGAGCATCGTAAGAAAGCTAGCAAAGAAAGCGCAAAAGTGGAGGACAGTTGGATATGCACCAATGCGCATTTTGAAGATGTTGTGAATTTGATAGATGAAGTATTAATGTAATATCTGGAAAAGATATTTTTTCTTTTATGGTTTGGATATTGTAATGCAAATCTTCAGCGTTTTCTCTCATCTATCAGTTGGAGGCATTTATTATATTAAATGTAAATTAGATGTAGGCTTTAATTCGATTAGATAGTTGGAGGTTGTAGGAGGGAAAACTCTAGAAATCTCCCTTGTATGTATTGTATTGTATCATTATTCTCATTGTAAGTAGAAGAGTAAGATAAAGCTACAGAGTAAGGGTAGTGGAGAAAAGAGATTGTAGAAGATTGTATAAGCAGATAGTTGATGCTATCGAACCCATCTACAGAAGAAATTGAGTTAATATAAGAATGCTTTGACTCAACTTCATGGTGTTTGTGAATTTTGTTTAGATCTGTTGAATGGTATGTTTACAGTTAATTTTAGTCTTTGTTATGCATTTGTTTCAATGTTATGTATGTGCATGATTTCATGTTGAATGTATGAAGTCTGTCAAAGGAAGAGTATGAGTTTCAATTTTTTATCTTCCTAAGAATCCCTGCAAGGAATGCAATGAAAGTCCGCAAGGAGTGCGTCAACAATGTTAGAAAAACAGGACCGCAGAGCAATAAAATAAAACAAATGCAGAAAAAAAACACAGAAGACACATAATACAAGAGAGACATAGATTTATGTGGTTCACCCAGTGTGGGCTACGTCCACCAGAGAAATTGCCAGATCCTTCATTTATTATTATCCAGCAAATGAAGGGATACAACCTACAACAAAACTCATTGTAACTTCCTCTTATTTCTCTCACAGTCTCCTCTCTCAGAATACAATATTCACCATCATCCATAGCTGCAATACATTTCCCTCATAAAAGAGGGTTTCATTCTAGGGTAAAAAACCCTAACATAATCTCTACTGTTAGATCTGCGACCTTATAATGAATGGTCCAGATTTACAATGAAATTACAATATACTTTTACAAGGCAATTTTTTCATCAGGGGCTTCGCCCCCGAACCCCCGCTGGGGGCCCACTTGCCCCTAGACCCCCCAGCCGGGGGGATAGCCCCCCCAAAACCCACAGAGGGGGTAACCCCCCTCTGCACTCCCTCGCGTGGAAGAGTTTACATACTTCTGGGGTGTAAATACTTCATGGGGTATAAACACAACTGAAAGCAAGGACCTCTAAATCAGGAAGATAATCAGGCTCCACAACCAACAATATCCCACTTGGAGACTGATCTCAACAACTCTACTGCTGTTGTATATGCTGGACTCTGAACCTTCTTGGACCTGGAAAATTTCTCAGTTTCATCTTCATTCTTGAAAACCAACTGAAACTGAGAAGGAACTCAGCTTCTCCCTGGTTACTCCCTTTGTTAACATATCTGTAGGATTCTGGCTAGTGTGTATCTTTTCCAGCTTCAATTTTCCATCTTCCAAGGAGGATCGTATGAAGTGGTACCTCAACTATATATGCTTAGTCTTCGAATGGAAGGATGATTTCTTTGCAAGGTGAATGGCACTCTGACTGTCACAGTACAACCGGTTGTTCTCCTGCTTCTTTCCCAATTCCTCCTTAAACCTTTGTAACCAAATCATTTCTTTACTAGCCTCTGTAGCAGCAACATACTCTGCCTCTGTTGTTGAAAGTGCAACAACCTTTTGCAGTTTTGAAATCTAACTTACTGTTGTTCCACCTATAGTAAAAACATACCCTGTG
>ML779823.1:0-12017 GCA_009831015.1 Picea engelmannii | reverse complement strand
CAGCTTTCTGGCAATGAGCACAAGATTAGAAGAGCCCTAACCTCATCATCAAAGTCCACTTTTACAGAACTTAGTTGATTAGTAACCGTATTAAATTCATTTAAATGATCTGCAACAAACCCACCTTCTGACATCTTCATATTTAATAATCTCTTCATTAGAAATACCTTATTCGACACCGAGAGTTTTTCATACAATTTGGCCAATGCATCCATCAAACCCTTCATTGTCTTTTCTTTTGAAATATTGAAAGCCACCGACGCTTCCAGGCTCAGCTGTATCATTCCTAGAGCCTTTATGTCAAGAATCTCCCATTCTTCGTCTTTCATGGCCGCCGGCTTCTTTGCTACTCCACTCAATGCTAGGAATAGATCCTTCTGATATAAATAGTCTTCCATCTGCATCTTCCATAACTGGTAGTTTTGGCCGTTAAATTTCTCGACCCTAAACTTTCCATCTTTTGACATTGCTCCCACTTGAACCAGGAACCCTCTTTTCCTACAAGTTACCTTACGCTCTTATACCAGTTGTTAGAAAAACAGGTCAGCGGAGCAATAAAATAAAACAAATGCAGAAACAAAACACAGAAGACACACAATACAAGAGAGACACAGATTTACACGGTTCACCCAGTGTGGGCTACGTCCACTAGAGAAATTGCCAGGTCCTTCCTCTATTATTATCAAGCAAATGAAGAGATACAACCTACAACAAAGCCTGCTGTAACTTCCTCTTCTTTCTCTCATAGTCTCCTCTCTCAGAATACAATATTCACCATCATCCATAGCCACAATACATTTCCCTCATAAAAGAGGGTTGCCTTCTAGGGCAAAAAACCCTAACATAATCTCTACCATTAGATCTGCGACCTTATAATGAATGATCCAGATTTACAATGAAATTACAATCTACTTTTACAAGGCAATTTTTGCTTCGGGGGCTTCGTCCCCGAACCCCCACTGAGGGCCCGCTTGCCCTCAGACGCCCCAGCCGGGGGGATAGCTCCCCTGGACGCCGCAGAGGGGGTACCCCCCCTCTGCACTCCCCCGCGTGGAAGAGTGTACATACTTCTGGGGTGTAAATACTTCATGGGGTATAAAAATGACTGAAAGCAAGGACCTCTGAATCAGGAAGATAATCAGGCTCCAAAACCAATAGACAAGTTTTGAGTCTTGCATCAAAAAAGATCAGGAGAGATATCGTTTTTCTCATACCATCAGGAGTGCAAGTGTAGCACAGAGCCATGAAAGGTGTGTGCATGCGAGTTGGATTATTAGACTTTTCCAACCTAGTGAGGGGTTGAAGAGTTGTTGTCGTAAGGAGCACACAGAGTTGGAGAGTTCAAATAATCATAGATTGACGTGAAGCTACAAGGAGTGCGGGCCGAATTCCCTTGGAATCCTTGAGTTTTCATCAAAACCCAAGATTAGGAGGGATAGATACTCTAAAGAGTTCAAGGGGAATATGAGGTTTGAAGTCACCTCGTAGAAATCATGTTCAGAAGGGAGACGTCGAGTTCTTTGGCATGAATTGTCAAAAGTCTGAATGGATGGTTGAAATTATCGGAGGGAGAACTATCGATTCGCCGTGGACCGCTAGATCCAGTGGATCAGTGAAGAAGTTAAGGTTGAGTGTTTGTCAACACTCACAAGCTCAGGAGGAATATTCGTTGTTAGATCTGGATTAGCGGGAGCTGCTGATCTTTTGATTTCAGATTTCAGCATTTTGGGAGTCGGAACAGTGGAGGAAGTCGTTGAATTAGAGTCAAGAGTCGTGAAATCTCGATTCGCGACATCCCAACACAAAATATTGGTCGTCATATCATGGGAATCTCAGGGTCGTCGATCTGAGGAGAGAAGTTGTGAGTTCGGACTTCGAGAATGGGAGAAGAGATAGCATCATGAACTCATGAGTCGCGAAATCCTGATGCGCTCAGAGGTGGACCCCATGACGTAGCACGCACAACCCGGGCATGCCTGCTACCACCAGGACCTTCTTCTTCACTGGCCCGAAGAGATAAAGTGCTCCTCCAACCCCTTATTGAGATTTTTCTGCACCCACAAATTGCCCTCCTGACGATCTCCTTTTGTCTATCGGAGAAGCAGACCTCGCAAGATTGCGAGTCCTGCACTCGGGCCTCAAAATTCCTTAAACCTGATGAAATATTCACTTTACGCCTTCCTTGCTTCTGTTGGGAATTATCCCGTCGTGAAATCGGCCTTTGTGAGGTAGTGAATTACTCACCTCAAGGATTCCCAATCCCAATCCACGATGGCACTTAGCTTTGCTCCTCAGCCCCCTCTGGCTAACTCCTTTCGCAGGTGACCTATAACCCATGGGACCACGGTTCTTATCCCCTATCGGGATTTCAGAATTCACAATTTCGAATAGCGTGGAACTCACGCCTTCGGAATCTCCGATCCCTGAACTCCGATGACACCTGTACTCCTACTCTGCGCTCCGTCGGGAAATCGCGTATCGAGATATCATGATTCCTGTGGTTGTGAGTCTCTCATCACCAAGAACTCTGAAACGTCGAACCCCGATGCACGTGCAGGCGCTCTCCTTCACGTCACCCCCTCCTCATCACGCTATCAGGTATCGCGAAATCGCGATTTTTATTGCAACGATTTCCTTGCCTGCAGAAATCCCAAAACGTCGAATACCGACTCTTCTAGATCCTTGGACACATGTCCCGCAGATCAACGGCTCCTATCGTGTCAGGAAATTGCAAATCACGATGTCAACATACAAATCTCCTGTCTCCAGAACCCCCGATCTCTGATTTCACGATCCTTGGGATCTCTGGCCACGTGTCCCTATTGTAATCAACGGTTGAGATCCTTTTGAGAATTCACTGATCATGATTCCTGTCTACGAGAGTTTCACGACCGCAGAAACCCTGATCTTTCGATGAGTCAAGTCCCACTGACCCCCTGACTCCTTCTCTTGTTCGCTAGGCTTAAATCCTATGCAACTCCCGCGAGATCTGACAGCTGTCAGGACTTCACCAATATTCCTTGTGAATCTTGACTGTCGATTTCTCCTCTTTGGAGATTTCTCAAAAATGACTAAGTGTTCCTTCTAGCACTTGGCCTTTCAAAGCCTGTGCTTGGAACTCATTCTTGAAATGTCCACGCACAACTCCCAATGCTTTCCTTTGATGATACCATGAAGGTGCTAAATCTCCTGAGCTTATCCACTCTAATTCTTCAGAGGAACCTGCGCACACCCTTTGCGCTTGACGTTCAACAACTTCAAGTGCTGAATTTTTTCAAACTCTGCGCACTCTCTGCAGCAGCAGTCGTCTATCTCCTTTACTCAGACTAACAACTAAGACTTCTTCTTTCTCCCACCTCTACACTCCTTGCATGGTTGCAATGACCCACTTCCACTTCTGGGCAACTAAGAATCAAAAGTTAAACTATTGATCCCTCATCAACGCACTCCTTGCGGATGAATTCGACTGCACTCCTTGCAGGAATCTCCTGGCTCAGATAGAGAAACAATTGAAACTTATTCTCTCTCCCGTTCAGACTTCAGTTGAAACCCTAAAATCACATGCACAACATATATAAAGCAAATGCATAACCAGAAAACAAACATTCATGAGCACATAAACCACATATACAGAGAAACAACACCAGTCATGAATTTGAACCAGAACTTTCTTTTATTAGTTCAACACTGTACATGGGTGTTCTTCACAATTCCTCTGCTTTCTCCTCTCTTCTGAATGCTTTCTGAATAATGTTACAATGTACAAAGGAGGGTGTCTATATCTGTTTTCCCTCTCGAACTCTAAAACTGTCTAATCTGGAAATAAAATCCTATCTACCTGCATTAACTAAAGTAAATGCCTCCTATCTACTTCAGACAAGAGCGTAAGGCTCGAGGTCTGATACAATACAATAGGAGCTCCTTCATAAATGTTTTATTGAAGGATATGGCACTTCATCTTTAATGAAAATTCAAAAAGTTGTCAAGCTTATATGTCATGTGTTTAAAAACACATGCATTGGCTCCACGCTTGCTTTGGTAGTCGCGATGCTCCTGCATCATACTTCCCCGCTTGAAAGATTTCATGGGCTCCTATCCATGAGCTCCTACATGGTCTATCCATGCTTTTGAATCACTGCTTCTGTCTCCCAGCTGGCATCTTCCACTGGGTGGCTCTTCCATTTGACCAGATACTCAAAATATTGCTTTCGCCTGGTCTTTTTGCTCACCCTTTTATCAAGTATACGCTCCATCTGTGGCTTTTCTGAAATCAACATCTACTTCTGCCACTGTATTTATGGCTTCTCATCACTTTCATCTCCTGCTTCCTCAGCCTTATATGGATATAAGTCTGAAATATTGAATGTCGGAGATATTTCGATCTCATCCGGCAGTTCAATTTCATAAGCATTTTCTCCCAATTTCTTTAGGACTCTGCAGGGTCCAATTTTCTTCATTTTCAGCTTGTTATATGTTCCTCTCGGGAACCTTTCCTTCCTTAGGTGTTCCAGAACCAGATCACCAACCTCAAATTGAAGTTGTCTCCTATGCTGATCCACTCTGCGCTTGTACTCCTGGTTCGATTCTGTCAGTCGCTGCTTCACTCTGCTGTGAAGTTCCCTCATCACCTCAGTGAATTCTTCAGCGCTTGCGCTCTGAGTCATTATTTGTTCCGAATCCCTCAGCTCTGAAACAACTTTCGGTTGTCTGTTGTATACTATCTCAAATGGACTTTTCCCTATGCTTTGATTCACCGAATCATTGTAAGCAAACTCTGCCTGTGGCAATACACTATCCCAGCTACTGTGGTGCTCCATCACTAAGCTCCTCAACAAGTCCCCTAGGCTTCTGTTGACCACTTCTGTCTGCCCATCTGTCTGGAGATGATAGGCAGAACTGAACAATAAGTTAGTTCCCATCTTCTTCCATAGTTTCCTCCAAAAATGTCCAATGAACTTGGTATCCCTGTCCGAAACTATGCTTTTCAACAGTCCATGAAGTCTAACAACTTCCTTGAAAAATAAATTTGCGATGTGAGTCGCATCGCTGGTCTTCTGACACAGAATAAAATGTGCCATCTTTGAAAACCTGTCAACTACCACAAAGATGGAATCATGTGCTCTTTGCATGCTCGGCAATCCTAGTACGAAATCCATGCTGATCGCCTCCCATGGCCTTTCTGGTATGGGCAATGGCTGATAAAGACCTGCATTCTTCTTTCTGCCCTTAGAATGTTGGCAAATTCTACATCTATCAACAAACCTTTTAACTTCTGACCGCATCCCTGACCAAAAGTATGACTCGCTCAGCTTCGCAAATGTCTTGTCGTGGCCAAAGTGCCCTGCTAATCCTCCGTTGTGCTTTTCTTTCAACAAGTTCTCCCTCATGGAGCAATTTGGAATACACAACTGATTTTCTATGAATAGCAATCCATCTTGGATCATGTAATCTATCCACTGACTTATGTCTCTGAGAACTAGGTTCTCAGCTGCTCCATATGCTTCTGTAAAATCTGCATCACCTGCGTACATCTCCCTGAGATCATCAAAGCCTAAAGTCTTGACTTTGAACTCCTACAACAACAAACATTTCCTGCTCAAAGCATCAGCCACTTTGTTAGCTCTGATACCACACTAACGCAGCACGCGCCACCTGGGCACGCCTGCTACCACCAAGACCTTCTTCTTCACTGGCCCGAAGAGCTAAAGTGCTCCTCCAACCCCTTATCAGGATTTTTCCGCACCCAAAGAATGCCTTTCTGACGATCTCCTTTTGTCTATCGGAGAATCGGACCTCGCAAGATTGCAAGTCCTGCACTCAAGCCTCAAAATTCCTGAAACCTGATGAAATATTCACTTTACGCCTTCCTTGCTTCTGTCGGGAATTATCCCGTTGCGAAATCGGCCTTTGCAAGGTAGTGAATTACTCACCTCAAGGATTCCCGATCCCCGATCCACGATGGCACTTATCTTCGCTCCTCAGCCCCCTCTGGCTAATTCCTTTCGCAGGTGACCTATAACCCATGGGACCACGGTTCTTCTCCCCTACTGGGATTTCAGAATTCATGAGTTTGAATAGCGTGGAACTCACGCCTTCGAAATCTCCAATCCCTGAACTCCGATGACACCTGTCCTCCTACTCTGCGCTCCATCAGGAAATCGTGTATCGAGATATCGTGATTCCCGTGGTTGTGAGTCTCTCGTCACCGAGAACTCCGAAATGTTGAACCTCGATGCAGGTGTGGGAACTCTCCTTCACATCACCCCCTCCTCGTCGCACTATCGGGTATCGCAAAATTGTGATTTCTATTGCAACGATTTCCTTGCCTGCGGAAATCCTGAAACACTGAATACCGACTCTTCCAGATCCTTGGACATGCGTCCCACAGATCAACGGCTCCTACCATGTCAGGAAATCACAAATCGTGATGTCAATATACAAAGCTCCTGTCTCCAGAACCCCCGATCTCTAATTTCACAATCCTTGGGATCTCTGGCCATGTGTCCCTGTTGTAATCAACGGTTGAGATCCTTTCGGGAATTCACGGATCGTGATTCCTATCTATGAGAGTTTTGCGACCGTAGAAACCCCGATCTTTCGATGAGTCAAATCTCGCTGACCCCCTGACTCCTTCTCTTGTTCGCTAGGCTTAAATCCTGTGCAACTTTCCTGAGATCTGACGACTGTCGGGACTTCGCCAATCTTCCCTGTGAATCCTGACCATCGATTTCTCCTCTTTGGAGATTTCTCGAAAATGACTAACTGTTCCTTCTCGTACTTGGCCTTTCAAATCCTGCGCTTGGAACTCATTCTTGAAACATCCACGCACAACTCCCAGTGCTTTCCTTTGATGATACCACAAAGGTGCTAAATCTCTTGAGCTTATCCACTCTGATTCTTCAGAGGAACCTGCGCACACCCTTTGTGCTTGACGTTCAACAACTTCAAGTGCTGAATTTTTTCAGACTCTGTGCACTCTCTGCAGCAGCAGTCGTCTATCTCCTTTACTCAGACTAACAACTGAGACTTCTTCTTTCTCCCACCTGTACACTCCTTGCACGGTTGGAACGACCCACTTCCACTTCTGGGAAACTAAGAATCAAAAGTTAAACTATCGAGCCCTCATCAACGCACTCCTTGCGGATGAATTCGACTGCACTCCTTGCAGGAATCTCCTGGCTCAGATAGAGAAACAATTGAAACTTATTCTCTCTCCCATTCAGACTTCAGTTGAAACCCTGAAATCACATGCACAGCATATATAAAGAAAATGCATAACCAGAAAACAAACATTCATGAGCACCTAAACCACATATACAGAGAAACAACACCAGTCATGAATTTGAACCAGAACTTTCTTCTATTAGTTCAACACTGTACATGGGTGTTCTTCACAATTCCTCTGCTTGCTCCTCTCTTCTGAATGCTTTCTGAATAATGTTACAATGTACAAAGGAGGGTGTCTATATCCGTTTTCCCTCTCGAACTCTAAAACTGTCTAATCTATAAATAAAATCCTATCTACCTGCATTAGCTAAAGTAAATGCCTCCTATCTACTTCAGACAAGAGCGTAAGGCTTGAGGCCTGATACAATACAACATGCACTCCTTCATAAATGTTTTATTGAAGGATATGGCGCTTCATCTTTAATGAAAATTCAAAAAGTTGTCAAGCTTATATGTCATGTGTTTAAAAACACATGCGCTGGCTCCACGATTGCTTTGGTAGTCATGATGCTCCTGCATCACCTCAGGATGTGACTGAGGCCACATGGTCGAAGCACAAGGAAGGATCTAGTGAACCCATTAGTCCATTTCGGGGTTTTGGGTATTGAAGGAACTCAACAACAGAAATTGCAAAGTCATGAAACCCGAAACATCTTTTCGGGTAAAGGTCGTGGTCATGTCAGTTGGTGATGTGGAGTGGAGGTTCACACCTTGTGCTTGTTTGTGCGGGCATAAACCCTAGAAGGACCTGTGGTTACATGTGTGAAGGTTCCTGTGGAACTAAAGATCCATTCTAACTCAAGAGAATAGAATTATCCAAGACCGGGAGGTCACGCAGAGCCTGCTGAGGTAGGGGTGTTGCGTCAAAAACTAAGACATTTAACTTCAAAATTTTGGACTTTAAGCCATCGCTTTAGGATAGATCACTTCATATCTGCAAAAAAAATAGAATTCAAAAATTGTGATTAAAACAAAATCGACATACATACCAAAAAAGTTAAGTCTCATCCTCCAACATACTTTTTCCCACCAAATATAATGTAAACATATTTTCCACCAAATATAATTTAGACATTTGTAACAATAAAAAGCAATAATAAAAAAAACAAATAACACATATTAGTGTATATACTTTAACTAAATATTAAATAAATAATAAGAAACAATAACATACCCAACCACAATTAAACAGATTTAAGATAGTTACTCTCCACATGTAAAAAAAAAATTGTGTTCAAAGTTAGAGTTAGATAATAATCTAAAAATAAATATAGAACTGTGTATGAAGAAAGTTCACAAATCTTAATATTAAGTCATTACTTCATTGAAATACTTATCTCCTTGTAGATAAAGTCTCAAATCCTTCATGTGAAATTCTCCTTGTGGATAAAGTCCCAAATCCTTCAAGTGAAATTCTCATCCGAGGTGATGTTATTTGATCTTATTTACTTAGCAATAAAATACTAATCTCCTCAGCAGTAAAATACTTCTCTCCTCTTATGCATTGGTCATATAACTAAATTCCATAATGCCCTTTCAAATTAAAGGACTCATAAATATCCATATTAAGCCATTTTTCCAAAAAACTACTTATATCTATGAAAGTTCACAAATATCCATTTTAAAAACCATTCTTCCAGAAAATACTTATCTCCTCTTTCTATGGTGGAATAGATGTTCTCATATAATCTTTCATGTACATGAAGAAAACACAAATCTACATATGTATATTAATTCATTCTTCAAAAACCATTTAAAGCTTTCATGTTTGGGATGTATTCATATTACATATAATCAAATTCTCTTTGAAATTATGTGTGAGCTAGCTCACATATACATATGCATATCTTATTTTTAAATCTACTTGAATGTTGGTTTTTGTGGTTAGTAACCAATTTAGTTAAGAGTTTGACAATACTCTGGTAAGAAGGAATACACTTCATTGTATGTAGAAAAAAAAATGCCCATACCATTCCATTCTTGGACAAGAAATCAAGAAATGCAATCGAAGAAAATTTAGAAACTTTTCCTTTTTATAATGTGGGATAGAGTATGTTTTCAAATAATCAAATGTTCAAGTTCAAAATTAGGTCTTCATCATGATCTAAACTTAAATAAGTTTGAATATACACCATTTAAGACAATGATAATATTATACAAGGGTTCTATATATTTTAAAATAATTGATCAAAGCATTGAATAGGAACTTGGTTAAACTAAAAATTTGAGAAAACAAAAATTTGATAAAAATAAAAAATATAAGCTTATTCAAAATCAAATCAAATTAAAACTCACTAATGTTCAATGAACATACATTTATGAATCATCCTAAATGGATGAATCATTCCCAAATATGGGTTCTTCCTTTGCTTCCTCCTCAATCCCAATCTCCCTCCCAAGCACACTATCAGGTACTCTCTTCTCCACATTACCCTATATAACACATTTCAAATTTGAAAAATTGAACATTAAATTTAAATGATTATAACACATTAAATTTAAATAATTTTAACAGATTAAATGATACCTGTGAACTCTCACCCTCTTCAAACTCTCCCAATGAGAATTGAGACAAGCCTCCCCAAGTAGTAGGAGATGGAATAGGGATCTATGAAAAACACAACTAAGAACTAAATCTACGATTCAATGTGTTCACATTTATACAAAATTATAAATGTTGTTGATCTCTTATTCAAAATATTGGAGATTGGACAGCTAAAGTGTTCATCTGTGGATATTAGAAAACACATACCTGATTCAATCCATCCAAATTTAAACTTGTGGAATCGAGTCCCCTATTTACTGTATATTCATTTAACATATCTCCAAATTGCAATTAATGGCAATAGCAACTCGATTATTTCTATAGATACAATGATATCTAAATCTATAATTAGAAGTAAACTATCCTAAAATGCATAAAAAATTTACTAACTAAAACACATACCAATCTGTTGTTCGGGTCATCATTATGAAGGACCTTCTTCCACCCATCACGACAAAATTCTGCATACTCCTTAGGATCTTCTACTAACATGGTATCTAACTCCGCATATGTTTTATAAACAAATGTGGCCCAAGAATTGGCTTCCGCTCGCTGATGGTTAATGCCAACATCAACACGATAAAAAATCGCTTCCAAATTTTCCCTGATTTCATTCCTAGCCTCTTTGTCAACCTCTGATGTAGCTCACAACTCTGAATGTGAAGAAAATTCCCCTGTTGGGGAAGATACTAAAGGTCGTGGAGGCCTTAGAAATGTCACATTTTGATATGCCCCTTTGCGATCATATGTCCATACTTTACCAATCCCATAATAATCGGATGGTAGACTAGTATAATCAGGATGCATGTGCATGAAAAAATTTGCATAAAAATGTCTTGCAAAATAGTGTGGAACCTCATCGTCCATGGCAATTTCCCATATGCTGCCAAAAATCTGTTATACAGATTTCATGCAATTTTGGAGTGCTTAAAATATTGCACCTTCAACATCTTCTTCTTTGACCCATCTTTGAAATTGAACATCGAAATTATGTCTTATTTTGAAACTTTATTTTTTAATGCCTCCCATTTATCAAGTCCCATCACCTCTAACTTTCGTCGTCTCATTAGATCAACAAAGCTATCAGTGGTTGGCCCCATCTTTTGATATGCGTCCATAAATTTTTGCAATGAATACAAAACAATCTGCAAGCTTTGTTTACTCTCTTGAGGGAGTTCCAAGACCACCAAATCATTTTTCAACCTCCTTTTAACACCTGGGCATCGCTCAAGGGCCATTTCTTCAGTAATCCCTTCCTAGGGAATTTCATCACAAACATCCAAAGGATAGGTGGATGTAGGCGTGTAATCTTTTATTTCTTGATAACGCGACCTCTTAAATCCACCTTCACCCTCTGCACCAACATTAGAATCTTTGTGAAAACCACTCTTTCTTTCATTGTTGTCCCTTGCTCTAAACTCATTGTCTACATACACATTTGAAAGTAATTACAACATTTAACTTGACATAAATTTAAATACACAAAAATACAACAAAAATCAAGAAAATCAAAGAAAATTACTAGAAATATTCTCTTGTCCTGGGGTATTCCCTACATTCTCAGGTGTAGGAGTATCAATGCGTAACCTATATAAGAAGGTTGCATCCATATCACCTGTTTGAGCACGTTATGTAGTTGATCTATTTACAAACTCATTTGATAAGCTCCTCTGGCGATATTGTTGTTGGTCACTCGGAGTCTCAGTCGAAGAAGGAGTTCCTCTTCTTCCTTCTTGGGAGAGCCTAGAGAGTTTGCGAGGAATTTTTTGGGAATCTTGTTTTGACATCTCTCCTCAATATCTATCCTTTGAAAATTCATGAAAATTTAAGCACGAGACAAGTACGAGTTAATATCTCCAACATTGACCAAAAACAATTATGAAGAAAGAAAAAAACAATAAGACAAAATTAATAGAAATCTCCATTAACTTAGTGCAGACACCTTTGAGCATTATAATAGGGTGATGCATAACTCCACTACCCATGCCCATTTCAAATATATTTTGGTTTCTTAATATTAGCACAAATAACCTTGGTAAATCCACCAAGAGTACATGGGTCAAAGTCTGGTAACGGAGTAGTGGTTATCTATATGGGAAATCATATTTCATGCATCCAACAGGAATGTAGCACAGTCCATGAAAATCAATGATTAAATTTATGTCATGTTTGGTTGGATGGAAGAAATCTTCCATCTACAAAGCAATGGCACTAAGTATCAATAGGTTTGTATTACACTTGAGGG
>ML779822.1:579441-591122 GCA_009831015.1 Picea engelmannii | reverse complement strand
TGTTACACACCTATTTGTCGCACTTAAGTGTCTCACTTTACCAAGTGTCACAATTTTGTCACCATGTGGGAGTGTTTGTCATGATCCCTAAACATGTTGGAGGGGAAACCTATCACTTGGAGGTCGAAATGCTAACTTTCATATTGAGTTTTTGGCCTTCTTTTAGGATCATTGCCCCATGTCCATATGGAGAGGGGGATAAACCATAATCATCACTCCTTTTCCAGTTATAAGGGAGGGATAATCTCGCCCTATGCTCAGTTCAGGGGGGTGATGAAGTAGTTACACCTATCGTGTCTTACTTTGAGAGGCAGTTTCTGTGAGATTTTAGTTGGTTAGAGGTTGGTTCGAGCTACTCTCTATCTAAGGCAAGGTCAATCTTGTTTGTTTAGCTAAATCCTCACTTGATCCCATCCTCTCCTCAAAATTGTCCTATGGTTATGTTGCCTCAACTCCTATATAATGAAGGCCACTCTTGAATGAAAGTGGGAGAGAGAACTTAGAACATCATACCTAATATTTTGTTACATTCAAGGGACTAGAAAGGAGAGCTTGGACGAGCTATTGCAACATCAAGATTGAGATTGTAAGTGCTTCATTATTATTTTCTTTCCATTAATACATAACTTGGCCTATTCCTCTCACGCTTATGTGTTCATTATATGCATGTCTATTGTTGTCTAATTCATCATAGATAGATCCGTTTCTTCTTAACAATATAGTGTGGATTAAGGAGGTTGTGCTTTGTTCCTTGCAAGACTTTTCTTGCTCCAAGAACTTGGAAATAAAGATCAAGGGTTGGAGAAGCTAGGACAACCGATGTAAGAGAGGTAAGTCTTTCATCCTTCTCTTCTCATTCTGATTCTTGACATGTAAAATAAGTCTAGGGGGGGAGTAGTAAACCAAATGTTTCCTTTTGTCTTGGATTAAAGAGGGGTCTTGATCCAAGGGGGGTTTCACCTATCTGCAGGGGGAACTTTACCATAACAATAATTTATCCTAACAAAATGTTTTCTATTCATATTTAAAAATATAGTATTACATATATAGGTTGATAGAAAAAAGATCCATCCATTTTACAAAAGAAAATGACATTTCATGTGACCATCACACTGCTTTCAATATACGATGAGACCATATATTATATGAATGAGAGAAAATATTAACATGCCATGATAGGGATAAAAAACACTGCAGGATGATATAGATACACCATTATTTTTAAATCTAAGTTATTGATTGCAATATACTGAAATGATATTTCTTACCACTTGATCCCAAAGGGAGAGTCCCATCTCATCTCCTATGATATCCTCGAATTGGAGTAGCCAATATACTGGGAGTATCCGTTGGTGCTTGAAATTCTTTGCAACAAAAGACCTTTGTTGGTATTATTTGAAATCCTTTTCTACAAAAGACACATCAAAAGACCTGTAGCAGATAGGTTGTTAGTGCATATTGTAACTAATAAGGAAGCAAAAGACTTGAACCAAACATAAAAAAATTCAAGTAAGTGTTGAGTTGTTGTTTTCTTGTTTGATTTTTCGTGTTTAGGATTAGAATATTCTCTACAAAGAAATTGACTTACAACCTTTGCAAAATTGAAAATGATGCTCTATAGCAACTTAGCCCCTCACCGCAAATCTCAATCACATATGGAGATATGGAGATTGTTTCTGCCTGAGGGGTTATGTGTGTACTATCTAAGGACTAAATACCTCGTTCTTGAGAAATTGGAGGCTTCATGAGATTTTGACATAACTTGGATTGCACTCCTAAGGCCGATAGTGCAGGAACAAGATAGGAGCCACCACGTTCTGTGAAATGATATGTGACGAGCATGGGAATGATTCTACAGGTTCTGTTTTGTATCTTGAAAGGATTAATGTCTATTGGAATAAAAATATGTATGGTGGTTGAATTCGGTGTGGTGCAACTGAAGGCAGTGTGCAGTTGAAGGCGATGTAGGTGGTGGTGCAGTGTAGGCAGTGAGCTTCGCGAGCAAGGCAGAGGCAGTTGGCAATGCTAACAAGATGCTAATAAATATTCACCATGCTTATTAATCAATAAGTAGCCATGACATCAAGAACTCAAGCGAGGGGATCGAGAATTTGATTTAGATCAGATAAAAATATTAATGCTTCCTGCCACCCCGACAGTAACGCTTTGAAGTTAAATGCCAATAGCATGACAAAAACGCAATTTTTTTTTATTAGTTTCAATTTCATTAAAGTTATTATTAAGATTTCCCTCAGCTCAACATTGGAGACAATGAAATTTTTAAAGTCAAACATATAACTAATACTTGGTCAATGGAAAACTCGTTGCTATAGTCATGGCCTTCGACATGGACTAATAAGGTATTTAATTTATTAAATGGGTTAAGTCATTGTGTTGTGTGTAGTATATGTATTTGTTTATGTGGGCGTTGTCTACACGTTCTACATTTTAGAATTTTTCGCTAGAATTTGATGACATAAATTTGGACGAAATCACAATGTTTTGTTGTTTAAATTGCATTTTTGAATGCATGAATGGATTCATCCTGTTGAAAACCCCATGGGGCACTCGGATTATACAAATTTAGCCACTCAAATTTGTAGATCCAACCATTTCTCCCCGGATTTCGAGAAAAAATAAAGAGAAAATATCCCTGGAAATGGGCCAAAACGTAGAACGTTTAGACTACGACATTTATGTGAGAATGCACACATCCAATAATGTATATTATTTTATATTCTATCATTAATGATTTCAACTTGGTGTATTTATTTCTTATCCCTAGTGATCAAATTTGAAGGGTTACTTTTAATTTTAAGTTGAAGGGTGTATATTCATTTGACCCTTCCACGATGAAAAGTTGAAATAGTAGTTGTATTTTAAATCATGCGAGAAAACTAGGTTCACACTTCGAAAAAAAAAATCTAAATAAAATATTACCCTTCCCATTATTTAAAATGTTAAAATTTAGCTAACAATCACACATATAAGTTGAAAATATCAATAGTGAGTAATAATATACATTGTAATTTCAAATACAACTTTTTGATGGGTTATATACATTAATAATAATAATAATAATTCATAACCATTGAGTCACAATTTTCTTTCTATAAATTTCAAAGTAATAATAATAACAATATGAAACTTTCGTCACAATCACAAAATCAAACATTTTTGTGGACATCCATATAAGAGAGGATGTAATATATGTATCCATATGGTGCTTGAGCACTGCATCTTATATTCATATTTTGAGCATACCTGAATATTGCTTAACCATGGGAGTCATGTTCATTCTAGATCACATTAGAAAATAAGAAATTGTAGTAGATCTTGAGGCCTTTGTTGAAGGGCAATTTTCTCCAGGTTACAAAGCTCAAGGAGAACCCCCAAGTACTTCTCATTTTGAGGATGGTAGCTAGGGTAAACCATAGAATCTTCAAGGCACAAAGGTCGATAAAAAACAAGGCTTGAAACCATTACAACAATATACTCAGTATGAGCTCAACATGTCACTTACAAGAATTTAACCTAGTTGGGGAGGATAACAAGTCCACCTGAGTATTACTACTATAACAAGTCCACATGAGTATCTATTATGTGTTTAAGGTGTTGATCTGAATCAAGTTGATATTATAATAAGTACAGAGATCATTGAACGCCCTCATCGGTCCGACTAGTTGGTTTGGTGTTCCTATCAAGGTTTCTCAACTCATGGGTGTGCCTATAGGTTTTATACTATTGAATTTCCTTATGAATTATGTTGGGTCTTCTCTGATTCGATAGGGTTTCAACTGGGCATTACATCAGTAAGTCGCAACTACAAATCCCTTTGTTGTGTTTATTTATATTCGATATTTTCATGTCTGTAGGAGTTATCTTTTGTCCAAGGTCTAACATCACCATTAACAAACATGACAGACAACACCAATTTTCATCTAGGAACAATTGGAGCTTTAATTCTCTTTGTTATTTCTACTACAAACAACACAACCAAGGATGTCATCACCCTCTCTATTGTTTATCATTATTCTTACAAAGTATTTTCTATTGCTGAAAAGATAACGTTATAGATATATATAGATGACCAAAAAGCTTCAACCATCATTGTTGCACACCTATTTTTCACACTTAAGTGTCTCACTTTACCAAGTGTCGCAATTTTTTCACCATGTGGCAGTGTTTGTCATGATCCCTAAACATCATGTTGGAGGGGAAAACTATCACTTGGAGGTCAAAATGCTAACTTTCTTCTTGAGTTTTTGGCCTTTTTTTAGGATCATTGCGCCCCGCCCATATGGAGAGGGGGATAAACCATAATCATCACTCCTTGTCCAGTTATAAGGGAGTGATAATCTCACCCCGTGCTCAGTTCAGGGGGGGCGATGGAGTAATCACAACTATCATGTATTATTTTGAGAGGTGGTTTCTATGAGATTTCAGTTGGTTAGAGGTTGGTTCGAGCTACCCTCTATCCAAGCCAAGGTCAATATTGTTTGTTTAACTAAATCCTCACTTGATCCCATCCTCTCCTCAAAATTATCCTATGGTTATGTTGCCTTAACTCCTATATAATGAAGGCCATTCTTGGGTGAAAGTGGGAGAGAGAACTTAGAGCATCATACCTACGATTTTGTGACATTCAAGGGACTGGAAATGAGAGCTTGGATGAGCTGTTGCAACATCAAGATTGAGATTGTAAGTGCTTCACTATTGTTTTCTTTCCATTAATACATAACTTGGCCTATTCCTCTCATGCTTATGTGTTCATTATATGCATGTCTATTGTTATCTAATTCATCATAGATAGATTTGTTTCTTCTTAACAATATAGTGTGGAAGAAGGAGGTTGTGCTTTGTTCCTTGCAATACTTTTCTTGTGCCAAGAACTTGGAAATTAAGATCAAGGGCTCGAGAAGCCAAGCCAATCAATGTAAGAGAGGTAAGTCTTCCATCCTTCTCTTCTCATTCTGATTCTTGGCATGTAAAATATGTCTAGGGGGGAAGTAGTAAACCACTTGTTTCCTTTTTTCTTGGATCAAAGAGGGGTCTTGATCCAAGGGGGGTTTCACTATCTAAAGGGGGAACTTTACCATACCAATAATTTATCCTAACAAAATATTTTCTATTCATATTTAAAAAGATAGTATTACATATATAGGTTGATAGAAAAAAGATCCATCCATTTTACAAAATAAAGTGGGAAATTTCATGTGACCATCCCACTACTTTGAATATACGACGAGACCATGTATTATATGAATGAGAGAAAATATTAACATGCCATGATAGGGATATACAAAACTATAGGATTATATAGATACACCATTACTGTTAAATATAAGTTATTGATTGCAATATACTGAAATGATATTTCCTACCACTTGTTTCCAGAGGGAGAGTCCCATCTCATCTCATATGACATCCTAGAATTGGAGTAGCCAATATACTGGGATTATCTTTTGGTGCTTGAAATCCTCTGCAGCAGAAGATCTTTGTTGGTATTATTTGAAATCCTTTTCTACAGAAGACACATCAGAAAACTTGTAGTAGATAGGTTGTTAGTGCATATTGTAACTAATAAGGAAGCAAAAGACTTGAACCAAACATAAAAAATTCAAGTAAGTGTTGAGTTGTTGTTTTCTTGTTTGATTTTTAGTTTTTAAGATTAGAATATTCTCTACAAAGAAATTGACTTACAAAGTTTGAAAAATTGAAAATGATGCTCTATAGAAACTTAGCCCCTCACCGCAAATCTCAGTCATGGATGGAGCTATGGATATTGTTTATGCCCGAGGGGTTTTGTGTGTACTATCGAAGGACTAATGACCTTGTTCTTGAGAAATTGGAGGCTTCATGAGATTTCAACATAAATTGGATTGCACTCCTAAGGTCGATAGTGCAGGAACCAGATAGGAGCCACCACGTTCTGTGAAATGATATGTGATGAGCATGGGAGTGATTCCACAGGTTCTAATTTGTAGCTTGAGAGGATTAATCTCTATTGGAATAAAAATATGTATGGTGGTTGAAGGCAGTGTGGTGCAATTGAAGGCAATGTGCAATTGAAGGTAATGTGTAGTTGAAGGCAATGTATGGTGTGCGGTTGAAGGCAATGTAGGTGGGAGTACGGTGTAGGCAGTGAGCAAGGTAGAGGCAGCTGGAAATTCTAACAAGATGCTAATAAATATCCAACATGCTTATTAATCAATAAGTATCCATGAGATCAAGAACTGAAGCAAGGGGATCGATAATTTGATTTAGATCAAATAAAAATATTAATGCTTGTCACCACCCCGACAATAATGCTTTGAAGTTAAAAATCCAATAGCATGACAAAAAAGTAAAGTTTTTTTATTTGTTTTAATTTCAATAAAGTTATTATTAAGATTTCCCTCAACTCAACACTGGAGACCATGAAATTTTTTAAGTCAAACATAGAAATAATACTCAATCAATGGAAAACTCGTTGCTATAGTCGTGGCCTTCGACATGGACTAATAAGGTTTTTAATTTATTAAATTGGTTTACCATAAATTCATTGTGTTGTGTGTAGTATATATATTTTTTTATGTGGGCGTTGTCTACATGTTCTACTTTTTAGAATTTTTCGCTGGAATTTGATGACATAAATTTGGATGAAATCACAATGTTATGTTGTTTAAATTGCATTTATGAATGCATGAACGGATTCATCCTGCTGAAAAACCCACGGGACACTCAGATTATACAATTTTAGCCATTCAAATATGTAGATCCAACAATTTCTCCAAGGATTTCAAGAAAAATTAAACAGAAAATATCCCTAGAAGTGGGCCAAAACGTAGAACATTTAGACTACGACATTTATGTGAGTATGCACACATCCAATAATGTATATTATTTTATATTCTATCTTTAAAGATTTCAACTTGGTGTTTTTATTTATTGTCCCTAGTGATCAAATTTGAAGGGTTACTTTTAATTTTAAGTTGAAGGGTGTATATTCATTTGACCCTTCCACGATGAAAAGTTGAAAAAGTAGTTGTATTTTAAATCATGAGAGAAAACTAGGTTTACAGTTCAAAAAAAATATTCTAAATAAAATATTGCCCTTTCCATTATTTAAAATGTTAAAATTTAGCTAACAATCACACATATAAGTTGAAAAATTCAATAGTGAGTAATAATATACATTGTAATTTCAAATACAACTTTTTGATGGGTTATATACATTAATAATAATAATAATTCATAACCATTGAGTCACAATTTTCTTTCTATAAATTTCAAAGTAATAATAATAACAATATGAAACTTTCAACACAATCACAAAATCAAACATTTTTGTGGACATCCATATAAGAGAGGATGTAATATATGTATCCATATGGTGCTTGAGCACTGCATCTTATATTCATATTTTGAGAATACCTCAATATTGCTTAACCATGGGAGTCATGTTCATTCTAGATCTCATTAGAAAATAAGAAATTGTAGTAGATCTTGAGGCCTTTGTTGAAGGGCAATTTTCTCTAGGTTACAAAGCCCGAGGAAAACCCCCGAGTACTTGTCCTCATTTTGAGAATGGTACCTAGGGTAAACCATAGAATATTTAAGGCACAAAGGTCGATCAACAACAAGGCTTGAAGCCATTACAACAATATACCCATTATGAGCTCAACATGTCACTTACATGAATTTAATCCGGTTGGAGAGGATAACAATCATTCCTCCCAACCACCCAAGCTAAACCCAATTGACAACATGACTATCTAACATCACCGCATTCATAGCTTATTATTCAAGTTAATATTTCTATGACTTGGAGTTTCCTAAGATCCATAGAAACATGAAACTAAAGGAAATTACTCATGAAGACTACCAAGTATGTTATTTTTACTAGGGATATCTTATCGCTCAAACCATGTGAAAATTCATGAAAGAGTAGGATGTTAGAGAATAATCCCTAATGCATAAGTTTGATGAAAATAAAAAATATGTCACCTTCTTCCTGTCTTTCTTAAGAATCCTACGTAGCTTCAAAAATGTTGTTCCAATAATTAATGCTACAGAGGATATGTCTCCTCGATCTTGGGCTTGGGATGAGGTAGGGGGAAACAGAGCTATGGGTTATTCTCAAAATATTTGCAAAGTATCATCACATTGATGTCAATTTGGCCATAAACAACAAGAAGAAAGTGAATAAGTGTGATAGATAAAGATGCATATAATTGAGAAAGGGGGAATGATCATTTTGGAGAACAAAGGAGTGATAATTTGATAATGCTATAAATTAAATGAACAAAAGCATAGTTCTCATTATTGTAATCCCAATTCTAGGTTTTATGATGTTGAAAAAGTTCATTTTCTGCAAGTGCATATCTAAACTTAATTAAGAAAATACAAGTTAGAAAATTTCACCTAGCTTAATAGAGTTTTTAATCCCAAACATAATCATTAAATATGTTTATGTGAAACAAAGAAAAACTATGCATTATCTTTATGATAAGTTGGACCAAACTTGTATAAGACTAGTGGTTTGTTGAGATATTTACATTCAATTCTTAGTTATGTGTTTTGTTCCCATTATCTATTGTATTAGAAGGGATGCCATGAATTACATACTAAGTGGTTGAGATGCCCATTAATGTGTTGAAGTAATAATCATATTAGATACCAAAGCTATCTAATATTGGCAAACACTTAGCATTATGAATGCAATAAAATAACTATGAACCAAGATGTTTGATACTATTAGTGAGATGGAATATGTGAACATGAAAAAAGAGAGATCATGACTTGATTTCACTGTGTTTGCTCAATGTCTATTGTTTTCTCTTCAAAATTGACATTCAACAATTCATTTGTAATTAATCTTATTAATAATCTCTCAATGTCATTCCAACTACATCCATAACTTATGACTAATTTTTTTTTTTTAATAGAGCCAAGAGTGGAGGCAAAGATAACAAAGGAAACGACATTATGGAAAGTGTTGGAGGCAAAGATAACAAAGAAAATGGCATTATGGCAAGTGTTGGAGGCAAAGATAAAAAAGCAAATGGCATTATGGCAACTGTGGGATTCAAAAACATGAAACATGTAAACTAAATGCAATGTCAATTCTCATGTTGACAAGAATCGACAATGCTCATAACACATGAATTCAAGTGGGGATTCACTAAGGCGTCTTAGCTTCTTTGGGAAGCTTCCATTAAATGCCAAATAAAATAGTACATATACCAATACAGCGGTAGGATATTTATCTAGGTGTGAGCTATGTGATGGATTTAATACTGTGGAAGTGTACACCGTGGAAGGTTACAATATATTAGGGAATAAATAAGAGCCCACAAGAATAGAGATTATTTTAGCCTTTAGATGTCAAAGGCAAGTATTGTGTGATGAACCAAGGCTCATTAACCAACCAAGCATTGGAAGTGAGGACATTGATGGGTTATTGAAAATCTAACCCTTCTTTTGACATTTTATGATGTTTGTTGTCCTTCATAGATGACAAGTAATTTCAAAAGTTAACCTTTTTTTAAGGGTGTTTTTTGAATTACTCTTCTAGGACAAGTTTGAAACCCTTGGAAGGGCTGGAAAATGTTCAATTTTGATCATCACTTGTCCTTAACATACACGTTAATTTCCACAAACTATATTATCTTTTTTTTGGCCCATGAGGAGATGTAGTTCATATGAGAAACCTATAACCTCTTTACCCATTAATTTGGGTATTTGTATTCATTAAAAATAGTACATTTAATCATGAAAGATCCATTTAGAAGCATTTGTTAGTAAGGACCCTTTGTTGCTTAAAAGATCACTTGACAATATTGAACATATTTTGTATAAAAGTAGGGATGGAAGTTAACATTGCCTAGAGGAGATGTAGTTCATATGAGAAACCTATAACCTCTTTACCCATTAATTTGGGTATTTTTGTTCATTAAAAATATCACAATTAATAATCAAAGATCCATTTAGAAGCATTTGTTAGTAAGAACCCTTTGTTGCTTAAAACATCACTTGAAAACATTGGACACGTTTTGTACATTTTGTATAAAAATAGGGATGGAAGTTAACATTGCCAAATTAACACAATATATACCAATTTTTTTTGAATAGTTAGCATCATGCAATCTCTTTCGTGCATTGTCCGGTTGGTGGCTTCATGGAATCTCTAATCCTTAATTGCTCTTCTCCGTCACCGCCACCTTCACACTTTTTTCTAAATATGCAATTAGTAAGATTTAAAGGTAACAACTCATTATGCACGAACCGTAGAGATTGTCATTGATCAACGAAATGATCGAGGATATCTCCCATTGATACACATTAAACCAAGATTTGTAGAGGGTTATATTATCCCTTCTGAATGTTCATTTCAAACATCATCTGGAGCAAACTGACATTCTCGTTAACTTATAGTAGCAGTTCGACAACAATTATGTCCAGATACAGTAAACACCATCGTGCATGATGACTAGAAGTTCCAGTGCTCCAAGGCATATTCTTACTACTCATCTCCCTCTGCCTAGAAGCAAAAACTGATATGGTCCCTTGGTGCACTGTTATTGGATAAATTGGTAGGTGTGGACACTAACTGATCTCCTTAGATCCACCTAGATCTAGAACAAAACACACCAGAACATGACACTTTCCTTAAGTTTTAGATATTGAATTTACTAACTAAAGAGGGATAGGTGACATACCGTTTAAGCACCACTTCCTCTTGCCATCGCTATCCTAGCTATGTTTCAATGCTCATACAATGATGAACCTGCAAAATAATGCAACCAACCAAAGTGATAGTAATAGAATAAATTCAATATAAACATATGTATGTGATCAAGGAATCATACAATAAAACACAACAAGATTTATAGGAAAGAATCATATTATTGTATCATATTAAATGTGAAAGAGAGATTACAACCATGGCCTTGATGTCATAAGGTCCCTTCCAATTGTCCTTCATTCCCCACACACTTCCACTCCAAGAATTCTGAGAGCATAGATCTGATAATATTCGCAATCTATCTTGACAAAATGGCTCATCTAGCCAAGCTAACAATCTCCAAAGCTCAATCAAATCCAAGCTCCAAAATCAAAAGCTACAAATCTAACCTTCTCCATGAGAGCTCCTCTCCGTTTATAAGTTGAAGAGGATAAAGTGGGGCGGTTAGGATGATCCCACTAAATCATGAAAGCAAGTAAGATCCAAACCATTCAGATGTCACCTCACCATGGAAGTTTCTCCTTCTAGAAGCATCGAGAAGATGCTCGTTTTTCCCACGTATGAGCATTTCGCACCCTGCCTATATAGCAACATGCGAACACTTCGTGACCTAGCTATGGTGCAACCTGCGAAAATCAGGCATTTTTGCACCCTAGCTATAGTGCAGCATGCGAAAATCTATTTTAATAAGGTTTTTACAAAGGGAAATGCAACTTCTTTTCTCAGGAAAAGTTCTTCTCCCTTCTTTCTTTAGGAACTCGGGCAATTGAACCATCTGAAGACTATAGATGGGTTTACATCATTAACGGTCATAGGGATGATGAAAATAATGTGTAACAGAGAGCCCCCCAAAGTATGAAGTTAGAACAGAGTGATAGTTGAAATACTTTGTCGAGTGTGTGTAGGGAACAAGGAACAGTCGGTCAGAAACCTGCCAACAAACAAGGAAATA
>ML779822.1:551377-566243 GCA_009831015.1 Picea engelmannii | reverse complement strand
TTATAATAAAAAATTGTTTATAAAAAAATTATTATTATTATTATTATTATTATATATATATATATATATATATATATATATATATATATATATATAAATAAGGTCTTATTTCTAAATATGCAATTAGTAAGATTTAATGCTAACATCTCATCATGTAGGAACCGTAAAAATTGTCATTAATGAGCGAAAGGCACGAGGAGATCTCTCATTAATACACATTAAACCAAGATTTGTGGAGGGTTATGTTATCCCTTCCGAGTGTTAATTTCAAACATCATGGAATGTCGTTCGCACGTCGTTGGGTTGGCATGTTCATGAAACCTCCAATCCTTAATTGCTCTTCGTCGTACCGGCCACCTTCACACTTCTAAGTATGCAATAAGTAAGCTTTACTACTAACAGCGCATCATGCAACACCCATAGAGATTTTCATTAATGAGCGAAAGGCTCGAGGAGATTTTCCATTCACACGCATTGAAACAACATTTGCGGAGGGTTATATTATCCCCTCCAACTATTCATTTCAAGCATCGTCTGGAGCAAACGAACATTATCATAAACGTATGGCACCAACTCGACAACAGTTCTGTGGATATACGATGAACATCTCCGAGCATGAGGACCAAAACTTCTAGTGGTCCAGGGCATATTCTTACTACTCATCCTCTTCCGCCCAGGACAAAATAATTTGGACCTTTGGAATTGCTTATGCAGGCTGTGTCCCTAAAGTTTTTGACTGTAAGGAGATGGTCTCTTGGTGCGCCGATAATTATATTTCAGGCCAAAGAATTATTCCACTATGGGACCACTCTCATGTTTCTTTGTCACCTCAGGTCTTCCACAATATGTTAAGATTGTCGGAGCCAACATTGTCATTCAGAGGAGAGGACTCCAAGAAGTTCCTAAAAAGGTATAATAACGGGTTGGACCTCTTGCCGGAGTTCCTGGAAGACCCGACGACAGTTCTTGAAGATATCACAAGCTTGCAGGTTAGTTCATTTAGAAATCCATTCCGAGAAATTGTCTGGTTGTTTACAAGAATAACGGGACAAGAATCCACAACAAGTATTTCTTGCATGGTTCTTTATATTTTGTATTCCACAGTCAAGGAACAAGCCATTTTTTATTGGGGAAAGCTAATTTCCATTGAAATATGTTCCCAATTGTCAAGATTCAAAAAGGAGAAGAAATTTTATATGTCATCCTACTTGGTTTTCGCGATAGCGCATTGCTGTATGTTTCCAAAACTGTCTGTGTCCAAGAAGGTAAACTGGGAAATCAATCCAATAACCTTCTGGTACCAGGCCTTGTGGAGGCACAAGGCCTCCCACTATTTTTATGAGGTTTTTAATGACTTTATCTCTGTTTTCAAAGTCTTATTATTATGAAAGGATTCTCCCCGTATGTATGACCAGGCAACCAAGTTTTTGGAAAGGAAGGGGGCACTTGAACAAATTGACAATTACACTATGATAAGGTTTTTTGGCTCCAAGGAAAATCCTGCTTTCCTTCCATGTCACATTACAAACAAAATGTTTGTTACATAAATAGAAAGGAAATACAACTATTGGTTGCATCTATTCCATGAGAAGAGAAAAAACCATTCCATTCCTCTGCCTTGGAAAGTCAGGGACTTTTTGTTGAGGAACGTCAAAAAAATTGACGAATTTGAAGCCCATTTCAACAACTTGAACCTAAGATATGCTGAAAGGCTAAAAGGGTTCGACCCTAATGGAATTATTTTAGAACATTTACTTGTATTTAGCTTCAACAATTATTTTTTCCAGAGATGCCTGAGTGAAAACATAGACATTGATGACAACACTCCTGCTTCTGACACCGACGACCTAGACACATTGCAAAGCACCACTGAATTGTACAAGAAATAGGGAGAAGGTCCCGGTGAGAAGGGTGTTCAATCCCTGGATACCACTCCGAAGAATATGACATCCCGGAGCATCGGTCCAATGAACCACCCCAGTAAGAAAGTAACCTAGAATTCTTCAAATGGAGGAGGATATAACAACCCTCCTCGCGCTAAAATTGATAGTTCTCACAAGCTTCCCGTGAAGAAGAAGAGAAAAAAAATTGTAGGGAAAATGGAAGAGCCCGAAATTGAGAGTGAGAACATGGAACTTGAGACTGATCTAGATAGCATATTCTACAACCTTGATCAGCTCAGGGACACGATCCAGGATAATCTCCCAATGGAAATATCTAAGACCGAAATTTTTGGCGAAGATGAATCCTTCATATTCCAGAGCGATGTTTTTGACAGCGAGTCTAAAAATTTAATAATTGAAAAGAGAGATGTAAAAAATAATAAAGGGAAATCTCGTTCATATATTAACCTTGGGAACATGTGGCCATCCCAAATATCCTGATTTCACCGAGAAACCAGAGATGCTCTTAATGATTCCATTGGAGGCATTCAGCGCAAGAATGCTAGATTGAAGGACCAAGTCAAGGAATTGAAGGAAGATTTGATTCCTATGCCATTGCTTGCCAGTCCTTTAGCAATAGCCATGCCTGCCACCCCTGCAACCAAGTTAAAAGGATCCTCCAACCTCCTTACATCGTGTAGAGGTTATGTGGAGAAGAATATCAAGAAAAGAATAGAGCTAATTACTGAGGCCTGGGAAACATCACAAAGTATGGATTCCCTTGGAACGAGGGCACATTCTTTGCACGAGCATTTGCAGGCAGATTTAAAAAATGAAGAACATTTCTATTTAGACACGGTCGTCCCTTTTGGCATCCATGTCAACAACATGACATATATGAGAAGAAGACAAGAAGATCTCCCCTACCAAAACTGGATCACTCAATTAAATGCATGCTGGAAATAAAAAGTGAAGAACCTGCATCTCATTGTCCAATCATGTGAACAAGCCATATTAAAGAAAGAAAAATTATTCAGAAAGCTGACCGAAATAGACTTTGGCGGAAGTACCAACGAGGTCCAAGACCCCAACTTAATATTCAACTCCTTTCCCTTAACTAAGAAAGCCTTCGATATACAAGTTGATATTTTTAAGGGGTTGTCTTTAGAAAAGTTTTACAACATCCTTGAATATGGTGAAGATGACATAGACAACTAGCTAGTCGACTATTCAGTACAAAATGAATAAATTGATCAGGTTCTGCATAATCTTTCTATCGATCTAAGGGAATTAGAAAAGGAAATTTTCAACATAAAAATCCCAGATGAGATCAATGTGGCCCCCTTGAGAGGCCACATCCCCCTTGAGAGGCCACATTGAAGAATGGGTCCAAAGGGCAATGGGGCAAGTCATCGACGAAGGGCAATAGGAAGTTGACATGATTCCAGTAGCCGTCGACGACAACAATAAACAAGCATAAAAAAGAAAATAACAAAAGGGGTGATATGTACCATCACTGTAAGTCTATACTAGTCACATCCTGCTTTGTTTATCAATCCAGTTATTCCACCTTTTTAAATAGAAATGTCTAGCCAAAGACTAATACTTTACACTTTCTTCTTTTTAGGTATTGCTCTCTACCGTTGCCCACTTCTTCTTTCCACGGTCCTATTTCTTGTACATATTTCTCTTATGGTCCACGGGAGCCCCAATCCTAGTCTATATGACAAACGCATTTAAATTTCCAGGAATATGTAATAGACAATATTATTTATTGATATATTTCAAATAAAACTGTTTGTATCTCCTTCTATAATTATGTGCTCATAATTTGTTATCTTCAACTATGTTGAATGTCAAGAAATTGTGTTTATTTAAAATGAATGTAACTCTATATATGTCTTGTGTGTTTTATCTTTTTCTCATGCATATCTTTTTCCCCTGCTATGCATATAACTTTATTTGTCCTGGCACATATAGAGACACAGATGCCAGATGATCTATGAAAATTGCACTTAACTCTAACCAGTTGGAAGTATACAGAAATCATTATGAATGAATTTCATAAATACATTGAATAAATAAAACATGCAAGGTAGGAACGAAAATTTTGAACATAGCAAGTCAGACTACTGGTAAAAAATAAAATAAAAATGGATTATATATGTTCAAAAACTAAATGGTTTCAATGCCAGAATTGCTCTAGAGGTCACGTGTCATTTCCTACATGGATACCACATGTGATTCATGTTGTTTTCCATGTCTCTGCTGCAGTTTCCATTTTCCTTTGCTACTTTTCCCCCATCCCTATGCATTTATTCCCAATTCAACCTGGCAAGGACTGCGCTGCCATGCAACACTTGTTTTAATTATTTATCTTCGTTAGATAAGAAAGAATGCCCAAAAGCACTATTGACTCAGTTTTTACCATGGACAAATATTGAATTGGCATGCTTGGTGTAGTGCGATACAAAAAACACTCCAATTTTGAATGCAGCGAAGCTCTCAAATGAGACGTGGGCATTGCGAAATTCTCCCAAGAAAACAGTCTAGTCTTTTCAACATGCATTTGTAATAAAAACCTCAAAATTGACACTGGCCAACTGTCAACATCCTCTCCATCAACATTGGCCTTGGGATCAAAGAAACCCAAAATCCAACTTCTCCCACCAAATAAACCAAATCCTTAAGGTAAACAACATGGAAATTTAATCCAAACCCTCAAGCATCACTGATGAAAGATTCAAAACCCCTTCTTTCACAACCAAATTCTCCAACATTATGAATAGAAAAACTTAGAACACCAAGTTTGAAGAACCCAAAAATTCTAGAGCTCGGTCTTTTCTTGAATTATGGGACCAAAAGCTCTTCTCAAAAGTACCTTAAGGGATCAATCCAAGGACAGAATCAAGTGACACTCTGATGTGTTAGGCGAGTGATGAGAAATCCCATATCAACGAGGAGAGAAAGCAATAACTTTTGAATATGTGTAATGGTGTGCACAAAAATATATCCTTGGTTGTTGAATCTACCGTGCGAAAATATTTCTCTCTGGAGAGTTGGTAAAAACCTTCATAGGTTATACACTAAAGTATATACTTGGTAGTATCACGTAGGTACCTAATTTATGATGGGTACCTTAATTAGCTAAACGTCAATTTGACGTTTTGAATATTGTGATGACAGTAACTATTGACGTGTAAAATTTCAAATTTACTTATCAAATATGGCTTGGGTGGAAAAAAACATCCTACATGATGTCAAATTGCAGGCCTGGTCCCGTAGGATAGGATAGATATGTGAACTGTAGTTCACATTGTAGTAGTAGGTTTAGTCAATCAAGGATTCATGCCATACAATTAATGTTATTTTATTAAAGACCCTATTATTATGCACATTGTCATTTCAAGACAATTATGTTATATTTATGGCACTTATGTTAAAAGAAATTAACATAGAATCCCTCGTAGTTGCTTATTCTATTTTCCCATTCTCAATTTCTTGTAACTTTGTTTTTTTTGCTTCTCACTGTGAAGACACTATAAATTTAGGCATACCAAAAAAATCTCGATAGCATGTGCCTTTAGCAGCTTGAAGAAATTCAAATATCAGAATAGAGAACAAAGATAAGATGAGACACACATAAAAAAAAAATTGAATAAACTCTATGACGAAGAAGGAGAGACATAACAATAGGTGTAACATCCCTGAACTTGTGATACAATATAAAAGTTTGTGAGAGAATGATGAAGGTATTTCTATGAGACAACAATGAAGGCCAAGAAATTCCTGAAGATATATGAGACTAATTTGGGAAGAAGACCCGTTAGCAACACTAATCACCATGAAAAGGAATGAGAGACAAAATGATCAAGGTCACTGCGTTAACATATGATAGTATAAAGACTCAAATGTTTCACAACCAAGATTCAAATATTAACACATCGATCCTTGTAACACTATAATAAATTAATATTAATATCCCATGAAATACTAAATTTGAAGTTGTATAAAGCGTCCCTTGAAAGTTTTGTGAAATATTTTTATACAAGGCAATAGGAAAATGAACACAATGTTTGGGCCATACGATAATGAACATGAAAAATTATAAAAAGGTATTGCGTTCTAGGCAAACTTGGTTGGCACTGATGTGACATTGGGATACATTGATTGGCCTCATGTCACACCGTCATGGGATTAAATGACCATATGTCATTGGCATGGGCGTGCGTGTAGAGATATTTCCTCCTCTTCATAAACATATTCTATAAAAAAAAATTGATGTTGCAAACTTTGAACAAAGGAGTTTTGTAGGAATATAAAGCTATAGTGGTGAATTTTGAAACAAGGGATGTGCAACTGTTGGATTTCCAGGGACAACTGAAGCTTGATGGTGCCCTCAGATTATGATAATGAAAATAAAGTGGAAACAATTGTTTGGAGTGAATCATGTGGCACCTCCTACTCCAACACCAATGCTTGCATCATTGGATCTGCCTTTCCATCAAGTACCTCCAACTGTTTAATCAACCCCATCATATAACGATAATAAGTGCCCTATGCATGTGTATTAATACTATAACAATTCTGCATGAGTATCTAATGTGTGTTTAAGGTGTTGATCTAAATCAACTTAATATTATAATAAGTATAGGGATCATTGAATTCCCTCATTAGTTCGGCTAGCTAGTTTGGTGTTCCTATTGAGGTTGCTCAACTCATAAGTGTTCCTATAGGTTTAATACTATTGAATTTCCTTTTGAATTTTGTTGGGGCTTCTCAGATCCGATAGGGCTTCAATTGGACATTGCATCAGTAAGTCGCAACTACGAATCCCTTTGTTGTGTTTATTTATTCTTGATCTCTGATATTTTCTTGTCCACAAGAGTTCTCTTTTTTACAAGGTCTGAGATTGCCATTAGAAAACATGATAGAGAGCACCACTCTTCATCTAGGAACAGTTGGAGCTTTAAGTCTTTTTGTTATTTCTATTACAAAAAACACAACCAAGGATGTCATCACCCTCTCTATTGTTGATCATTATTCTTACAAAGTATTTTCTATTGTTAAAAAGAT
Organism: Picea engelmannii; assembly: GCA_009831015.1. Taxonomy (NCBI): domain Eukaryota; kingdom Viridiplantae; phylum Streptophyta; class Pinopsida; order Pinales; family Pinaceae; genus Picea; species Picea engelmannii. Next base: position 559,284 of record ML779822.1, on the reverse strand, counting down.
AGAATTATAGATATATGTATATGACCAAAAATCTTCAACCATCATTGTTACACACCTATTTGTCGCACTTAAGTGTCTCACTTTACCAAGTGTCACAATTTTGTCACCATGTGGGAGTGTTTGTCATGATCCCTAAACATGTTGGAGGGGAAACCTATCACTTGGAGGTCGAAATGTTAACTTTCATCTTGAGTTTTTGGCCTTTTTTTAGGGTCATTTCCCCCTGCCCATATGGAGAGGGGGATAAACCATAATCATCACTCCTTGTCTAGTTATAAGGGAGCGATAATCTCACCCTGTGCTCAGTTCAGGGGGGGCAGATGAAGTAGTTACAACTATCATGTCTTATTTTGAGAGGTGGTTTCTGTGATATTTCAGTTAGTTAGAGGTTGGTTCGAGCTATCCTCTATCCAAGGCAAGGTCAATATTTTTTGTTCAACTAAATCCTCACTTGATCCCATCCTCTCCACAAAATTATCCTATGGTTATGTTGCCTCGAATCCTATATAATGAAGGCCATTCTTGGGTGAAAGTGGGAGAGAGAACTTAGAGCATCATACCTACAATTTTGTGACATTCAAGGGACTGTAAAGGAGAGTTTGGATGAGTTGTTGCAACATCAAGATTAATATTGTAAGTTCTTCACTATTGTTTTCTTTCCATTAATACATAACTTGGCCTATTCATCTCATGCTTATGTGTTCATTATATGCATGTCTATTGTTGTCTAATTCATCATAGATAGATCTGTTTCTTCTTAACAATATAGTGTGGAAGAAGGAGGTTGTTCTTTGTTCCTTGCAAGACTTTTATTGCGCCAAGAACTTGGAAATCAGAATCAAGTGCTAGAGAAGCTAGGACAACCGATGTAAGAGAGGTAAGTCTTCCATCCTTCTCTTCTCATTCTAATTCTTGACATGTAAAATAAGTCTAGGGGGGAAGCAGTAAACCACTTGTTTCCTTTTGTCTTGGATCAAAGAGGGGTCTTGATCCACGGGGGGTTTCACTTTTTGTAGGGGGAACTTTACCATAACAATCATTTATCCTAACAATATATTTTCTATTCATATTTAAAAATATATTTTTACATATATAGGTTGATAGAAAAAAGATCCATCCATTTTACAAAAGAAAGTGGCATTTCATGTGACCATCACACTGATTTGAATATTCGACAAGACCATGTATTATATGAATGAGAGAAAATATTAACATGTCATAACGAGGATAGAAAACACTGTAGGATTATATAGATACACCATTACTGTTAAATCTAAGTTATTGATTGCAATATACTGAAATGATATTTCCTACCACTTGCTCCCAAAGGGAGAGTCCCATCTCATCTCCTATGACATCCTAGAATTGGAGTAGCCAATATACTGGGAGTATCTATTGGTGCTTGAAATCCTTTGTAGCAGAAGACCTTTGTTGGTATTATTTGAAATCCTTTTCTACAGAAGACACATCAGAAGACTTGTAGTAGATAGGTTGTTAGTGCATATTGTAACTAATAATGAAGTAAAAGACTTGAACCAAACATAAAAAAATTTAAGTGTTGAGTTGTTGTTTTCTTGTTTGATTTTTAGTGTTTAGGATTAGAATATTCTCTACAAAGAAATAGACTTACAAAGTTTGCAAAATTGAAAATGATGCTCTATAGCAACTTAGCCCCTCACCACAAATATCAGTCACAGATGGAGCTATGGATACTGTTTTTTCCTGAGGGGTTCCGTGTGTACTATCTAAGGACTAAAGACCTTGTTCTTGAGAAATTGGAGGCTTCATGAGATTTCGACATAACTTGGATTTCACTCCTAAGGTCAATAGTGCAGGAACCAGATAGGATCCACCACGTTCTATGAAATGATATGTGACGAGCATGGGAGTGATTCCACGGGTTCTGATTTGTAGCTTGAGAGGATTAATGTCTATTGGAATAAAAATATGTATGGTGGTTGAAGGTGGCATGGTGCAATTGAAGGTAGTGTGCAGTTGAAGGCAGTGTGAGATTGAAGTCGATGTAGGCAGGGGTATGGTGTAGGTAGTGAGCTTCGTGAGCAAGGTAGAGGCATTTGGAAATGCTAACATGATGCTAATAAATATCCAACATGCTTATTAATCAATAAGTAGCCATGACATCAAGAACTGAAGTGAGGGGATCAAGAATCTGATTTAGATTAGACAAAAATATTAATGCTTGTCTCCACCTCGACAATAACGCTTTGAAGTTAAAAACCCAATAGCATGACAAAAAAGAAAAGTATTTTTATTTCTTTTAATTTCATTAAATTTATTATTAAGATTTCCCTCAGTTCAACATTGGAGACCATGAAATTTTTAAAGTCAAACATAGAACTAATACTCGGTTAATGGAAAACTCATTGCTATAGTTGTGGCCTTCGATGAGGAATAATTAGGTGTTTGATTTATTAAATGGGTTCATCATAAATTCATTTTGTTGTGTGTAGTATACGTATTTGTTTATGTGGGCATTGTCTACATGTTCTACTTTTTAGAATTTTTCGCTAGAATTTGATGACATAAATTTGGATGAAATCACAATATTTTGTTGTTTAAATTGCATTTTTGAATGCATGAATGGATTCATCTTCTTGAAAAACCCATGGGGCACTCGGATTATACAAATTTAGCCACTCAAATTTGTAGATCCAATAATTTCTCCCCGGATTTCGAGAAAAAATAAGCAGAAAATATCCCTGGAAATGGGCCAAAACGTAGAAGATTTAGACTACGACATTTATGTGAGTATGAACACATCCAATAATGTATTTATTTTATATTCTATCTTTAATGATTTCAACTTGGTTTATTTATTTCTTGTCCCTAGTGATCAAATTTGAAGGGTTACTTTTAATTTTAACTTGAAGGGTGTATATTCATTTGACCCTTCCACAATGAAAAGTTGAAAAAAGTAGTTGTATTTTAAATCATGAGAGAAAACTAGGTTCACACTTCAAAAAAAATATTCTAAATAAAATATTTCCCTTCCCATGATTTAAAATGTTAAAATTTAGCTAACAATCACACATATAAGTTGAAAATTTCAATAGTGAGTAATAATATACATTGTAATTTTAAATACAACTTTTTGATGGGTTATATACATTAATAATAATAATAATTCATAACCATTGAGTCACAATTTTCTTTCTATAAATTTCAAAATAATAATAATAACAATATGAAACTTTCGACACAATCACAAAATCAAACATTTTTGTGGACATCCATATAAGAGAATATGTAATATATGTATACATATGGTGCTTGAGCGCTGCATCTTATATTCATATTTTGAGCATACCCCAATCTTGCTTAACCATGGGAGTCATGTTCATTCTAGATCACATTAGAAAATAAGAAATTGTAGTAGATCTTGAGGCCTTTGTTGAAGGGAAATTTTCTCTAGGTTACAAAGCCTGAGGAAAACCCTCTAGTACTTCTCCTCATTTTGAGGATGGTACCTAGGGTAAACCATAGAATCTTCAAGGCGCAAAGGTCGATCAACAACAAGGCTTGAAGCCATTACAACAATATACTCATTATGAGCTCAACATGTCACTTACAGGAATTTAACCTGGTCGGAGAGGATAGAAATCATTTCTCCCAACCACCCAAGCTAAACCCAATTGACAACATGACTATCTAACATCACCGCATTCATAGCTTATTATTTAAGTTAATATTTCTATGACTTGGAGTTTCCCAAGATCCATAGAAACATGCAACTAAAGGAAATTACTCATGAAGACTACCAAGTATGTTATTTTTACTAGGGATATCTTATCTCTCAAACAATGCAAAAATTCATGAAAGAGTGGGATGTTAGAGAATAATCCCTAATGCATAAGTTTGATGATAATAAAAAATATGTTACCTTCTTCCTGTCTTTCTTAAGAATCCTACCTAGCTTCAAAAATGTTGTTCCAAGAATTAATGCTACAGAGGATATGTCTCCTCGATCTTGGGCTTGGGATGAGGTAGGGGGAAAGAGAGCTATGGGGTATTCTCAAAATATTTGCAAAGTATCATCACATTGATGCCAATTTGGCCATAAACAACAAGAAGAAAGTGAACAGTTGTGTGATAGATAAAGATTCATAGAATTGAGAAAGGGGGACTGATCATTTTGGAGAACAAAGGAGTGATGATTTGATAACGCTATAAATTAAATGAACACAAGCATAGTTCTCATTATTGTAATCCCAATTCTAGGTTTTATGATGTTGACAAGGTTCATTTTTTGCAAGTGCATATCTAAACTTAATTAAGAACATACAAGTTAGAAAATTTCACCTAGCTTAATAGAGTTTTTAATCCCAAACATAATCATTAAATAGTTTTATGTGAAACAAAGAAAAAGTATGCATTATCTTTATGATAAGTTGGACCAAACTTGTACAAGACTGGTGGTTTGTTGAGATATTTACATTCAATTCTTATTTATGTGTTTTGTTCCCATTATCTATTGTATTAGGAGGGATGCCATGAATTACATATTAAGTGGTTGAGATGCCCATTAATGCATTGAAGTAATAATCATATTAGATACCAAAGCTATAACCATATCATGAATTTTTATAGGCAAACACTTAGCATTATGAATGCAATCAAATAACTATGAACCAAGATGTTTGATGCTATTAGTGAGATGGAATATGTGAACATGAAAAAAGAGAGGTCATGACTTGATTTCACTGTGTTTGCTCAATGTCTATTGTTTTCTCTTCAAAATTGGCATTCAATAATTCATTTGTAATTAATCTTACTAATAATCTCTCAGTGTCATTACAATTACATCCATAACTTATGACTAATTGTTTTTTTTTTTTAACAGAGCCAAGAGTGGAGGCAAAGATAACAAAGGAAACGACATTATGGAAAGTGTTGGAGGCAAAGATAACAAAGAAAATGGCATTATGGCAAGTGTTGGAGGCAAAGATAAAAAAGAAAATGGCATTATGACAATTGTGGGATTAAAAATTTAAAAAACATGAAACGTGTAAACTAAATGCAATGTCAATTCTCATATTGACAAGAATTGGCAATGCTCATAAAACATGAATTCAAGTGTGGATTCACTAAGGTGTTTTAGCTTCTTTGGGAAGCTTCCATTAAATGTCAAATAAAATAGTACATACACCAATACAATGGTAGGATATTTATCTAGGTGTGAGCTAAGTGATGGATTTAATGTTGTGGAAGTGTACACCATGGAAGGTTACAATATATTAGGAAATAGATAAGAGCCCACAAGAATAGAGATGATTTTATCCTTTAGATGTCAAAGGAAAGTATTGCGTGATGAACCAAGGCTCATTAACCAACCAAGCATTGGAAGTAAGGACATTGATGGGTTATTGAAAATCTAACCCTTCTTTTGACATTTTATGATATTTGTTGTCCTTCATAGATGACAAGTAATTTCAAAAATTTACCTTTTTTTAAGGGTGTTTTTTGAATTACTCTTCTAGGACAAATTTGAAACCCTTGGAAGGGAAAAAAAGGTTCAATTTTGATCACCGTTTGTCCTCAACATACACGTTGATGTCCACAAAATATCTTATCTTTTTTTTGGCCAATTAAGAGATGTATTTCATATGAGAAACCTATAACCTCTTTACCCATTAATTTCAGTATTTTTATTCATTAAAAATAACACAGTTAATCATCAAAGATCCATTTAGAAGCATTTGTTAATAAGAACTCTTTGTTGCTTAAAATATCACGTGACAATATTGAACACGTTTTGTATAAAAGTAGGAATGGAAATTAACATTGCCAAGAGGAGATGTAGTTCATATGAAAAACCTATAACCTCTTTACCCATTAATTTAATTTGGATATTTTTATTCATTAAAAATATTACAGTTAATAATCAAAGAACTATTTAGAAGCATTTGTAAGTAAGGACCCTTTGTTGCTTAAAAGATCACTCGACCACATTGAACACGTTTTGTATAAAAGTAAGGATGGAAGTTAACATTGCCAAGTTAACACAATATATACCAAAAGTTTTTGAATAGTTGTGAAAACTTTCACCATACATGAGTATTAGATGAATCTTTGATTTAAATAATGTTTTGGGTCTGCAAAACTACCATACGTAATGAAAGTTCTCCATTAATTTAACTCTTCATGGTGCTTAGATGTTGCCAATCACCAAACTATTTCGTTCATATATATGGTAGTTAATGAAAATATGTAATGGCTATTCATATAATTAATTTAAATTAGTAAAGTTAGACATTGCTATAAGAAAAAAAAATGTCTCATCAAATTAATGTTGTAATGTCATATTATATAATTATTTTAACAATGTTTTGTATTACTATGTCTAAGTTTTAAGTTGTTACAGACCGTGGTTGTAGCGTCTCATCATATTAGTATGTTAATAAAGTTTTGCATTATTACATAGATTTTTGGATGAAACAAATATGTGCAAATGCTTACATAAGTGGGGTATCTACAGTGATATCAATTACATATATCATAATTATTAATCTTTGTTAAATTATAAATTATTGGTATATTTGATTTGCAGGTTATTAGATGTACTTTTAAGTTATAATGACAACCATTTGAATCGATTTCATGTCCAACTCAAATCACTTTAACATATTACCGATTCTCATGATTAAAAAAGAAGAAATAATTACTAAAAACTACAAAGTCTCAAATCAAGAAGTTGGTTAGACTTTAAAAAAAAACAAGAAAAAAAAAAACTAGAGGAAAGTGACCTTCAACGGAAATCTTTTTAAATTTACTACATTAATCATACCAAGATGTGGTTTTTATAGAAAAATAAATAAATAATTAAGTAAACAATGATATACTTGGATTTTTATGGAGAAATTGTCCATTATTATATTTTTTTATAAATATTTTTTTAAAATAATTATAATTACACGGCTATTTTTAATTAATTTAATTATATTTTCCACACAATGTTAAACCTTACTCTACGTTAACATGATACACTAAACCACTCTATAAGGGAAGATAACCTATAAATTTAATCTATGGTATGAGGGAGGAGAACTCAAACATTTAAACTTTTGACCTCCCCACAAGGGAGAAGAACCTATAAATTTAAACTACACTTGATTTCGATCTTAAGAAAATTAAGAACTACACTTTGATTAGCTTCTAACAATGAGGTAAAGGTATTATAAGTATGTCAAGGTTTGGTATTGATTAAGGAGAGGGAACTAAAACATGTGCTTACGATAGGGGTTTTTATTATTGTGATATATTATTTGCATCACATAATGTCTCAAAACCCAAGCATTGGTGGAAGAGTTTGAAGAAATAAAGTTTTTTTTTTCTGGTTAAATCCTACGTAAATATAACTCAAGTGCATATTTTTAGACTGATTTGTCAATTGAATTAGGAAAATGAGTGATGAAATTCAATCAGGGAGGAATGGTTTTCTATCCCTCCCATGATAATTCAATGATCAATTTATGACAATGCATCGTAATTCCAAATGTCAATTCAAGTATGTGATCAAGGAGATGGACTTAAAGCCCCCATGGTGACGCATGCTTTGTTATGTTGGTTGTGGAGCCTGATTATCTTCCTGATTCAGAGGTCCTTGCTTTCAGCCGTGTTTAAACCCCATGAAGTATTTACACCCTAGAAGTATGTACACTCTTCCACGCGGGGGAGTGCAGAGGGGGGTACCCCCTCTGCGGGGTCTGGGGGCAAGCGGGGCCCCAGCGAGGGTTCGGGGGCTTCGCCCCCGAAGCAAAAATTGCCTTATAAAAGTATATTGTAATTTCATTGTAAATCTGGACCGTTCATTATAAGGTCGCAGATCTAACGATAGAGATTATGTTAGGGTTTTTTTCCCTAGAAGGCAACCCTCTTTTATGAGGGAA
>ML779822.1:535972-546792 GCA_009831015.1 Picea engelmannii | reverse complement strand
AAGGACCTGACAATTTCTCTGGTGGACGTAGCCCACACTGGGTGAACCACGTAAATCTGTGTCTCTCTTGTATTGTGTGTCTTCTGTGTTTTGTTTCTGCATTTGTTTTATTTTATTGCTCCGCGGTCCTATTTTTCTAACATGTTATTACTCCCCACATGCATTAGACAATAGAGAAGAGATTTAGAACCAAGAAGTATGTTGAATGGGTCATTTCTTAAATGCTTAGAATGTTGGGTTGGCAGCTTTAGTAGCTTCTCTAGCACCAACACACCTGGTTATTGAAAGTGGTCAAGGTCTTTGGTTTCCAATCCGTCCACTCAAACGCTTGGTTGAGGAGAAACCTCATTTATTTTAGGCTTTCTAGGTGACAAAATTGTGTAATTCATGCATCTTGGCCTTGTTGTGAGTTCAATATAACCATGGCTAGTCATTGCATCATGTGTAATTTGGTAGATGTAAGGATGGGTGTAAGCGTGTGTGACCATTGGATTTTAGAAGTACATTGTGATTTCTTAATCGTCCAAAAGGTGGTCAAGGTGGCAAGGATAGAGTAGAAGTTTTTAGTGGAGAATCAAGTCCAAAACCAACAAGCAATTGAAATGGCTCTCCAATTGTCAATGCTTCGAGAGAAGGAACATGAATTTGTTGATTTCATGTAATAATAGTCATCATCGAAGATACAAGAAATTAACAAATAACTAAACTCCAAGCATTCACTAATCTTTGGCATTGCAATTTATCTTCAACTACCAACTTTACCATACAATGATGTTCATCTCACATAAAGGAGGAAGTGTCTAAACATCATTGTCCATTCAAGTCAACCAAAAATTAAGTAATGAGAAAGCATAATGTAAAATCGTTGACAAACATGAACATTCAACCAAGTGAGGGCGTCATGGACACCTATGTTAGCCTGAAAGAAGTAGCCCCTCAAGGGAAAAATATAATGTAACTTTATGTTTCATCATGTACTTTTTTTTAGTAAACCAAAATATATTTACCAAATATATAAAAATAAGATTTGGGAAGGGTGGAGAAATCGAAAAAATTTTGACTTTTAAAATTTCAAGACCTTTAGATTGGGGTTAAATTCTTTAAATATTGTATTAATTTGTTGTCAATCTCTTAAATACATATATTAATCGATACTATTAAGAAAATGTTGAAATTAAAAGTCTCTCCGTTAAGTTATCTCAAGAGATTATTTTAACAACAAATGAATTTCATTTTCACAATTAATGAATTCCATTTTCAAAATTGTTGTTTAGCGTAACAAATATAATCAACAACTTGGCCTCTTGCCTCCTTTATTAGCGAGGAATAGAGCATGAGTACTATATTCAAGGTCATTATTGTTCGTGGTGGAAAACGTTCCACAACACACTTTAAAAAACAAATGAGTCGCTAATATCATGATCGAATAAACTAACCAACAAACGAATGTGTTATAGGTATATACTTATATTAGGATTAGGATTGTTGAATAATTTCACGCTTATAATAATAAGTGTTTTTTAAAGGGTGAATGAGAATGTTGAAGTGAGAGTTGAAGGTTGGAGATGTAAGATATGGTTAAAAAGAGTGTGTGTTAACTTGTACGTTATAAAAGGATGATAAAGGAGTCATGATTGCTCATCTTAACCTCAAATCAATGTGGCAGTTGTAACTGAAGATCTTGTCCTAGGTTACCTTTGATGGACTAGGACTCAAATCGCTTGGAGATTTTAGTAACAACCCCACTAAAAATATTAAACATATCGATTAGGCCCAAATTTATCAAGTACTTTACAATTGTATTAAAAACTATCCATTTCCCTTTTAAAACTACTTTAACTTTTTAAAAGTATGGTTATGAGGGCAATTTAGGGATTTTAATGTAATTGAACATGGTCGTCTTCTAAGTACAAAATAAAACATGACGAAAGTAGCCCTTGGCTTTGTGGAACATTGTTACATGTGTCAGGGACAATGTTTATTTCTTTGTCAATTTGTTAGTGTCCTATCCTAACCTCCCTATTTTGGGTACTTGGTAGTTAGTCAATTAATGTATGAGGCCATCTTTTTGTAATCCGGCCCATTAGATAGTTAATGGGTATTTCCTTAATGTAAAATGTCCTCTTTATTAAATAAGGTCCACTAGGAGGTTGGTACCATTAATGATCGGACCACAATGAGTAGGGGTTTTGCCATTAAGAAGTTATTTATAGAGCTAGATTGCTATGGAATGTTTTTGTCAATATTGTGATTGTAATTGGACCTTTTCTCATAAGAGGTTTCTCCCTCAAAAAGGGGCCATGAACATTGCTCTCCCTATTGGAAAATCATTAATAGAAGGGTTGTATTTTACATGTTTAATCTCATTGTATCTTGTAACTACTTTTATGCACTTATATTTCTCTGAATATCTTGTTTGTGATTTAATTCTAAGGGTTAAGGATCACTACTAGTGGTATTAGAGCTCTTTCATGATCCAACATACACTCTCGAATAGTGTAAACATATGGTTAGTGTAGAATACATGTAGAAAGGACAAGTGGCGTCACCCAGTTAGACACCCTCGTAACCTTTGTTGCTACCCCTTTGAGTAATACTGCATCTAACACCATTTTTATATGGATTTCTCTTCCACATGCCCTCAAGTATATCAGAAACCCTTTATGTGCACTTGAAACTAGCCTTACATAAGCCTCTTGATTGTCCTATTGTTATAGTACATTGAGAACATCAGTCAAGGAGATCACTATCATAGTATGACTAAGGGTGATCTATCCTCCTTAGCTAGTGTCATGAAATATTTGACCAAGTACTATTATTGGAAACCCTTTGATATATTAGAGATTTATAGCACTTGACACTCCTTTGTCCTCATGATCTTGAAAATCCTAACCTCTTCAACACATGTAGCGGAATTCCTACATCTTTGGGTATAAAAGGAATTTGGGAATTTTGTTAGCAAATTAATACCCTTACCAACATAGTTTAAAAAATGTCTAGGTCCTACCAGAACCATAGTGAGAGACCTATCTCAAAATAATCCTTATGTGATGTTGATCACATTGGTACAACACTCCAATAACCTTTTTCAATGGACCCACCCATACTATTGTCAATGATCTATCTTCAAAGACTCATTGCAAGGAGCTTATTGCATTGGTATAATTATCCAATAATCCATCTGTAGCAAGCTCAAGAATCTGGACATTATGGTCATGCACCTAACCACAAATTTGAACAAGCTTGAGGACTTGGATAGAAAAGTTTCTATCGTCGACAATAGAGTTACCTACCTCAACACCATGCTCAATGAGAAGTTGGTTGTGATATTTAACTTGCTACAATTATCAAAGCCAAAGGAATTCAACTGTATATGGAGGTGTTGTTGGAAGGGAGTGACTCCTCCAATGGGGGAGGGCATCACATAGGGTCACACTTTTAGGATTAACAACACAATATGTGGCACATATATCCTAAATTCAATATGAATAAGTTTGTCATTTCGGATCCCACATGATGGGATACCTAGATAGAACAGTACTTCTCCCTCCATGGTATTATGGGTGACATGATGAAACTTAGAGTAGGGGTACTATACTTGGATAAGAAATGATGGAAATGGTGGAAATGGCATAAGAAAACCTATGGGGGATAACTTTCTTGGAGTTAGTTTGTGAAATCCATCTATTCTTGTTTTGAATGAGGCATTCACTATTGGGACATATAACCAAATTGTGCCAAATGGACACAATTATAAACATTATAACAGTCTTTTAGCAATAGGCAATCCAAATAGAGGGTCTAGTTGATTTGTTTTCAAAGAATGTTTCATGAGTGATTTCAAAGAGGAAATTAGAGCACAAGTCATGATGTAGTGCCAAACCACTTGGTTTGAGGCCTTTCAGAGAGCTTGGGAAGTAGAGATGGTGATCAAGACCTAGGCCAAACAACCCTCTATGTGAAATCAACACAATTAAAAACATTACAATATTCTTTGAGCAATTGACAATACAAACAAAGGGCCTAATTGATTCTTTTTTGAAAGAGTGTTTCATTAGTGATTTCAAGGAGGAAATTAGAGCATAATTCATGATGCAATGCCTAGCCACTTGCTTTGAGGCCTCTCAAAGAGATTGGTAAGAAAAGATGGTAATAAATGCATAGGCCAAATGACCCTCTTCTATTCCATGCCCTTGCCCTTATCTAGCATCTCCATCCATTCCTCCCCTACTCCACTCTTGAGGGCTCAAACGTTGGCTCGAGAAGAAATCTTTGAACACCAACACCTCAAACTTTGCTACAATTGTGACGAGAGGTATTTTAGAGGGAAAAATGCAAGGAACAAAAATTGTTCAAATTGATGTGTCCCAGCCTACCCAACTTGAGGAAATTTATAAGGATGCCACCACAAAGCTAGAATTAACAAATCATACACCTCCTCCTCCAAAAGAATCCACCCTGGATCTGCCTAAGGAGGAACCCCAAATTTCCCTCAATTCTTTATTAATAAGTTCATCTCCCTACACCTTGAAGTTGATTGGATACATTATCCATTGTAAGGTGATTCTTTTAATTGATAGTGGCAACACCCACAATTATGTTCATCAACAAGTGGTAGAAGAAATTGTTTGTTATGTCCATGTAAAGCACGATTTTCAAATTATGATCGTTAATGGTAATATGATGAAGTGTGGTGGGAAGTGGGATAATTTGAAACTTCAAATGGGGGATTATCAACCCAAATCCCACATGTTTTCTATTGAAATGGGTGGTTGTGATGTGGTTCTAGGAGCTTAATAAAAATGGGTGGTTGTGATGTGGTTCTAGGAGATTAATAAAAATGGATATGGTTACCATGGATTTCAAGGAATTATACATGAACTTCATTAAGGAGGGCCATAAACACACTCTCAAGGGGCTCATTCGTGGCTTCTCATAAATGATCAAATCCCATTGTATGGAAACACTATTGAAGAAAGGCCACTCTAGAATTATTTCCCAATTCTATTCCATCTAGGTTCTAAGCATGACAACATAGGAGATCCACCCTGATTTATAATTGATCCTGAGTAAGCATATTCAAGTATATGACACACCCCATGGATTACCCCCTTCACAAGGAGAGAATGATCACAATATTCCTTTGATTCCATACAATCAACCAACCAATGTGCATCCTTAACAACACTCTTTTTTTAAAAAGAATGAAATTGAAAGATTATTCAAGAATTACTAGAGGTAGTGGTCATTTGTCACATCACCAACCCTTACTCATCATTGATGGTCATGATATTGAAGAAATAAGGTAATTGGTGCACATGTCTATATTTCATTCTCTCAATAAGTCAAGACCATCAAAGACAAATTACCCATCTCAATTATTGATGATCTCTTGGATGAGCTTCATAGTGCTAATTTCTTCACTAAAGTAAACCTTTGCTCAATATACCACCAAATAATAATGATGGAGGTGAAATTCCTAAGACAACCTTCTACACTCATGAATCCCATTATAAGTTTTTAGTGCTGCCTTTTCGATTTTTCAATTCTCCATCCACCTATGAAAGCCTCATGAATAAGATTTTGTGACGCTTCTTATGCAATTTGTTCTTGTATTCTTTGGTGATATATTGATCTATAGAAAAACATGGGTTTCATGTGTGGAGCATGTTGATCGAGTCTTGCATCTCCTTAGTGACACCCAATTGTTCCTCAAACATTCCAAATGTGATTTTGGTGCTTCATAGATTGAATAATTGGGTCACATTGTCAGTAGGGATGTGTGCAAGATGATCCCAAGAAAATTGTGGCTATGCAAGATTAGTGACACCCAAATACATTGAAAATCTTAGTGGTTTCTTAGTGCTCACGAGTTATTGCAGGTAATTTGTGAAGAATTATGGATGAATAGAAACACCCTTAACCACCATACTAAAAAATAATGCCTTTATACAGGACAAGGTAGCAAAGCATTCCTTTTCTACCTTAAAGGAATCCATTGTACTACCCTAGTCTTAGTTGTGCCAAACAAGGTCTATTCGATTAAGGGATGGCATGTGACTTGGAGGAGAAAGATATGAATTAGGATAATTCCTATAGGTGCGATGGTTCTCCCAACATCCTTCAATCCTTTGGGGATCCGAGAGGTCACAAGTTCAACACCAAAGTGTGGTGAGTTGATAATAAATTCCCAACACCGTAGAATTTTATCAATCTTGAATAAGGGTATGGCCCCAATAGTGAGCTTATCTCTTTGTTATTTTGAGGTAGGTTGGAAAGGACTAGTCACAATACTGATTGAATTGGTAGATAGTGTTCAATTTTCAATGAGCTATGGCTCATGGATTTACTTTAAATTTTTTGTTTAGTTTTACTTGAACCATAACTACTACAACAAACCAAGATCACAAGAAGAATAACCATGCACAATAACACAAGAAGTATCCTGGGAAACCCTTCTTAACAAGGGAAGAAAACCCAACCCATCCTTTGCTATATTCTTCAAGAGAAATACCTCCCACACCATCACCAAACCTAGCACACAAGAGGGTGTTGTAATTCTCATAATTTCAGATCACAACTTCTGAAATCATGAGATTAAAATAAGATAAGTGTGTTTCCTCAATGGGGATTCACCTTTATTTATATAAGACTTATCACATCAAATGATGTGTCTATTGGAACAATAGGGAAGACCTCAATAACTCAAAATATAATTAATAATTACCATATTAATTATCTTTTACATTATGGTGGGGCCGACTTGTACCCTTTACATCACAAATAGGGTTACAGGTAAGTCTGACTCTTGGACAATATAGCAAGGGATCTCATACACCCACTAGTGCTCATCCACTAGGGGCACATCCATTTGTGCTCAACCACAGGGATTTCCACATCTCTATCTCACTTCGTCTCACAGGAGAACCACACTCACTAGTGCTCAGCCACTAGGATCACATTCACTTGTGCTTAGCCACATTCATGTACAACTCAATAGATATTATTTCTCACTGTGTTACACATGAGAATCATCTGGAGTATCACATTATTACAACTCTCTTCTTAGAGGGGGCTAATACATCATTTCATCTCTGTCTCGGAACGATGCACCCAAATCATGGGATTTTCGACACGTTCACCTGTGCTCAGCCATATGCACATCCAAATCATCGCATATTCTTTCTCACTGCATTACACAGGAAAATCATCTGAAGTATCATGTCAACTCTCTACACAGATGAGAAAAATAAACCCAACACATGGGATCCTTCCCTTCTCAGGGGCACACAACATTCCATCTCCGTCTCAGAGAGGAACCACACACCCAACTCATGGGATTCCTCACCCCACACAGGGGCACACAACGTTCCTTCTCTGTCTCAGAGAGGAACCACACACCCAACTCATGCGCTTTCTCTCAGGTTGACTCACTCGGTCTGTGTTCTGGAGGATGTCTCACGTAGCTATAATCATCAACACTCCCTCTCATCTAGGGAGGCATTCTCCACCAATCCAAGTCTCTCATGTAAGTACTCGAACTTCATCTTGGTTGTAATCATCAACACCCCTCTCAGCTAGGGAGTTAATATTCATCAAGCCAGTTTCTCACAGAATACTCGAACTTCGTATTGGCAAGCGGTTTGGTGAAGATATCTGCAATCTGATCATGTGTAGGAAGGTACTACACTTGTACTTCTTTCCTCTGCAACATGTCTTTGATATAATGATATTTTTTTCTCAATGTGTTTCGATCTCTCATGAAACATAGGATTCTCAGAGAGCTTCACACAACTCTAGTTATCACAAATAATAATAGGATCCATCTCATGATCAAATAAATATGTCAGAATCTTATGAAGCCACACTACTTCGTGCACTGGCACACTCAATGTTATATACTCTGCTTCTATGGTACTCAAGGCCACACAGCTTTGTTTCCTGTTGCACCAGGAAACCATGGAAAACTCCAAGGTAAAACAACAACTAGATGTGCTCTTCTGGTCCACTGTACTCTTTGTTCAATCTGTATCGACATATCCCTGCAAAATCAAGTTCACACTAGAGGCATATCTCAGGCCATATTTGATTGTGCCTCGTATATCTCAATACATGCTTTACTTCTATCCAGTGAGTTTGTCTCAACTGACTCATGAATTGACTAAGCACATTTGCTGCATAGAATAGATCAGGTTTGGTGTTAACCAGATACATCAATGATTCAATCAGTTGTCGGTACACATGTGGATCAATCTCGTCTGAATCATCATCATTTATTTTTCGTCAAATCCATCACCATCGGTGTAGACATGGATTTGCATTCTGTCATACTAAACTTATTTAATATCCCCATTGTATATTTTCCTTGACTTAGGAAAAGTCTCATTGGTCCTCTATCATACTTCTTGTCCCAAGAAGTAGTGCATCATACCCAGATCCTTCATCTCAAAATCAGAACTCAAGGGTTGCTTGTATCCGACAATACGACTTCTTGAATAAGTCATCAAAATCAAGATCTCGTCACCAACAATGTAATAGTATAGGTTTGGATCGGAAACAATATTGCTGAAACCCAAACTCATCAAGAATCCATCTATCTGATGAAATTTCCAACTCATTGATGGTAGTTGATCTAAAAATGAAGAAGACTTGTATTCTTGAAAATATTTGCAAGTAAAATTTATGTGTTAAAAGAAAATGGATCAACTTTGCAACACATCATTAATATGATTTACTCATTCAAGATGCATATAAACAACAACATAATCAATGAACAGAAAACACATAACACAACAAATGATAAAGGAGTTCACCCCTCTCTTGGGTTACATCTCCTGGTCCAGCTTCCAATGGATAATTTGTATTATTTGCTCAAAGTGCTCAAAAATGTTCTTTACAATGCTCAAACTTCCAAATAGACTGCTCCAATGGATTCAGAACGTCCAAAAACCCCTAGATGGGCTTTTTTGGCACCTCGTTTGGCCAAAAATTGAAGAAGTTAGGCTTCCTGGAAGTCCCCCCTTCAAGTTTGTTGTCTCTGCATCTACAAATTGCACCCCTGTTGGCTCAACCTAGCCCACACACAATTTAAAGCGTAAAAACTTGGCACCAGACGCAACCGCACAAACGGTGCGAACTGTAGGACGGTTATGGGCGCACCTAGCCCCTAACCGCCAAGGCCGAAGTCATGTGGCCATGTGACCACACGCACTTTCAAATGGGGCTCCGTCCCATAGGCAAATAAAAAAGTAAAAAGTGGCGGGTAGTTTGGTTGTAACAACCGTTTAAACCAAAACATGTGCTCCAACCATTGCATTGGGGTCATATGATATGGCGGATACGACTGCGGGTTGGGGCTAAGCCCCAGCCCGGACCCCGCTCCGACCACACATAAACTTTAATTCAAATGTATTTAAACCCGCATATATAACAAGGAATATAGTGGGGCATGTTGGTAGCGCATACTATGCCAAGGCTTTACATGAGGGTGGAGGTCACGGGGTCAAACCCGGTGGACTCCAATAATTTTAAACGAGCAACCAATAATATGGTGCCACGTGGCGACCATGACTGGGCCACGTGGAACCGTACAACCAACCACAATCTGCCACATGTCGCAATACCATTCATCCAAATCTTCCAACTGTTCTACTTAGCTCTGCCACGTGTCGTACGGACTGCCACGTTAGCAGCCGTATGGACTGTACAATCAGCATCCCATTTTTTTGCATGTTTGTCATTTTTAACAGAATGCGATATCTCTCGCTTCCGACGTCCATTTGAACCCAAACGAGTTGCGTTGGGTTCGCAATGACGAGGCCTACACTCTTGTTCGATTTGAAGTGATTTCGAGAACTTTAAATTTTTGAGCAAAATTTGATCCCCAGATCAGTAGTACAGATGGAAGTGCATTGGGCTACTAGATCAATATGTCTCATCATAGTTCACTCCCTCTGATTGTGAGAATCCTCAGACTAGAAGCCTCATTTTGTATTTCTCGACACTTCCATCAGTTGCATGTCTTTCTGCCTCTTGCAGAGTTTGTCAAGCCCAGATAGGCCTTTTATGGCCTAGTGTAATGTCCCTGGGAATATCAACTGGAACAACTGGATCAATTGTATCAATGGCTATATCCCTTTGGACTACTGGAGAGGAACAAGGTATTGTCTCTCTTTATCAATTAGTTTGACTCCTTATGAGTCAAGTGAATCCCTTTGAATTCTGAAGAATAAGCATCTTCCTTTGATGTTAACCTACCTGGAACAAGAAAACAAATGAAAGGAAACAAGACAAGAATATCTCCTAGAGGAGATTCATGAGTACATCTCTAGAATCAAAACATTTGTTGTCACAACTACAACACCTACTTGTAATGTAGCAACCTTAGAAATGTAGGTTATATGCATGATAATTTAAAATAATCAAACCTGGAGTCTTCACTTCTAGTGTGTTGTTCTTTTGAATGCACTTGGATCCCTCTGGGTCCATGATTTTCCCTAAGGGTTCCTTCCTCTTGCAGGTACCCTTATGATAGTGATGCAAATAATATATATACAAGTGAATACCTGAGAGTGTACACCAATGGAGATTCTGCTTGTTTTTCAGTGTCATGATAATCAATGACATTCCTCGCTTGTTTTCCTTGTAGCCACCTGTACCATACAAGTCTCTGATGAAGTCTGCATCAACCTTTACTGTTGTAGCTAGGGTGGATTTGTCCTTTGTGTTGGTTGTGGAGCGTGATTATCTTCCTGATTCGGAGGTCTTTTACTTTCAGCTGTGTTTATACCCCATGAAGTATTTACACCCCATAAGTATGT
>ML779822.1:523322-535037 GCA_009831015.1 Picea engelmannii | reverse complement strand
AACTGGAAGGAGGCTCCAACCCCCTAGTTTCTCAAGCTACAACCTGAGGGAAGCTCCAACTCCCCAATTCTCTGGCTACAACTAGAAGGAGGCTACAACCCCCTATGTTCTCCGGCTACAACCAGAAGGTGGCTACAACCACCCGTCCTTGCCCCGTCCAACCGCCCTGCAGTAGAAGTAGAATGATGGAACCATTGTCACACTATCATTGTGAGATATACCATTGTAAAACTGTACCAATAAACCTAAACCATGCATCAACCTGTATCTCAACCTGTAATCAACCTGTACCATAAACAAGTGCATCAACCATGCACCAACCTGTACCATAAACAAGTGCATCAACCATGCACCAATCTATACAAAACAATATGTAATCAACCTGTACCATAAACAAGTGCAACCAACCATGTACCAAGTATGTACCAATCATGTGTCAACTAATCATCAACTATGACTCATCAATATGTACCAACATCATCAACTATACACCTCATGTATGTGCCAACTCATCAATTACGTGTCTCAACCATGTACACAACTTGTACCTCAACCAAAAGCCTTCATCATTTTCATCATCCAAATATGATTTATAACTATGTAATAGACCTGGTGTATATGATCACATACTGCAAACCTTCCTTAACTTTAAACACAAAAGACTAGCATTTACATCAAACTTTTCTTTAGTCTCACATGACTAGTTTTGGATTAGTCAAAAACCCTAACTTGAAATAATCATAACTTTGTACCTATAATGAATAAAGATTTGAAACTGATACACAATGTTCTTCAGTTTTTTTTATGCAATTCCTCCACTTTTCACAACTTGGAACCTCTCAGAAAAGTAGTTATAGCAAAAATGGCATACCTTGCTGAATTATGGCTTATTCTAGAGAGCGACCTTGTAGAGTGTGCCTCGCACAGAATATTTGTTGAATCGGTCTGAAATTGTTACAAAGAATATGAAAGTCTGTACTCTAACCAATACATTTGGGCTTACTGAATTTGGATCTGTTATGAAGAAGTTATGACATTTTTACATGAAACACCTATTTTTGACTAGTTTCAGGACTAGCCACAAACCCTATTTTCCACAGAGTGTAACTCCAAAAATACAATGAAACACAAGATGAATTTTTTACCACATATACTTGGATATGTTTCCTCAATGGAATAACAATTTCATGGTCTGAATCATTCTATAAAAAAATTTATTGCGAAAATGGTGAGATGACCTATAAATAACATACCTTAGAAAGAATCATCAAAAAAAATTATCCTTCCTCGAATTCCGACCTTCTTTTCTTCACCTTCCCTCATAAATTTAGCTTAGATATCCTTTGGTTACCTGAGAAACCTATAGGTATTCAATATGCTCAAGTGTGTCTAAAATGAGAGAGCCTTGCCTCTTATTTATACTCTCCAAGTAGCTTCTTTAAAAACATCTTCTAGGTCACTTTGTCCACTTTCCTTATTTTAGGGTTAACCCACTTCTAATTTCTCCATTAAATTTATTATTTAAATAATTTATTTTGTATTCACTTTGAATTATAATACACTCATCAATTCACTTTATTATTTACCTTCTAAAATCTCTTAAACCACTTTGACTACTTTGACCTTTTGGGGCTTCTAGATGACATAAGAGGGTCCTCCAACTTCGTAAGGCCATAACTCTCAAATCATGAGGATTTATGTGATGTTCCACATACCACCAGAAATGGAATGACTTGTACCATACATATAGAATAGTATTACCTGCAAATATATCAAAACTCATACCATTATCCATCAAACAAACTTGGGTCCATTACCCAAACTTGGGTTCTCCAACTTCTCATGGCCATAACTCTCTAATCGTGAGGAGTTATGTGACGTTCCACATACCACCAGAAATGGCATGACAAGCACTATCCATATAGGATAGTTTAAATGACAAATTCACTAACCTTCATCTCATTATTCCACAAATAAGCATGGGTTCTCTAACCATACTTCTAGGATAACTCAATCCACAAAGCATCTTCCCGTGAGGGCCTTCACCATAAGGGGACCACTTTGGATTTCATCCATTTCTACTTATTATCAACCATGACAAGAAAATAATGAGTCATATTTACATCAAACAATATTGGGTCGATTACCCAACCTTTGTGCTATGGGGCTTTCTTCAAGGGTTGACATCAATGACAACCAACCTTAATCAACATAACAATCCCCAACACAGCTCAGAACATGCTGAGTTCCTTGTTGTGGTTGCCATAAGTTTGCATTTGGTTTAGGGTAGGCTTTCTCGTCAAGTCCTCGACTACCTTATTCTAGCATTTGACCCTTCTCCTAGGCTCTGGCCTCCTCTCCCATACACCTCCGTTGATGTTCAAGGGTTTTAAATTCACCATAATTCATTTTTAAAAAGAATATCCGACCCTTAGTGGGGTTTCTCCTTTGCTATGGTTTCCTTTAACCAGGGTTTGGCCTAGGCTAGTAGGTATGCGGCCAACTCTAAATAATTTTACCAATTTTTTTTTAAAGAGGGTCCAACCCTTTTCTTCTATGCAATAGCAACAAGGGTTTAACAGTCTTTAGGTGACCACGATATTCCTTCAATCTTGAGCAAGTGGCATTCTTCAAGACCTGCTCTGATACCATGTTCAATTTTCAATGAGCTATGGCTCATGGATTTACTTTAAATTTTTTGGTTAGTTTTACTTGAACCATAACTTCTACAACAAACCAAGATCACAAGAAGAATAACCATGCACAAGAACACAAGAAGTATCCTGGGAAACCATTTTCAACAAGGGAAGAAAACCCAACCAATTCTTTGCTATATTCTTCAAGAGAAATACCTCCCACACCATCACCAAACCTAGCACACAAGAGGGTGTTGCAATTCTCATAATTTCAGATCACAACTTCTGAAATCATGAGATGACAATATGATAAGTGTGTTTCCTCAATGGGGATTCGCCTTTATTTATATAAGACTTATCACATCAAATGATGTGTCTATTGGCACAATAGGGCCGACCTCAATAACTCAAAATATAATTAATAATTACCATATTAATTATCTTTTACATTATGGTGAGGCCGACTTGTACCTTTTACATCACAAATAGGGTTACAGGTAAGTCTAACTCTTGGACAATATAGCAAGGGATCTCATACACCCACTAGTGCTTAGCCACCAGGGGCACATCCATCTATGCTCAACCATAGGGATGTCAACATCTCTATCTCACTGCGTCTTACATGAGAACCACAATCACTAGTGCTCAACCACTAGGATCACGTTCACCTATGCTCAACCACAGGCACATCCAACTCAATAGATCTTCTTTCTCACTTAGTTACACAGGAGAATCATATGGAGTATCATATTATCTCAACTCTCTGCTCAGAGGAGGCTAATACATTGTTTCATCTCTGTCTCAGAATGATGCACCCAACTCATGGGATTTTCCACACGTTCACCTGTGCTCATCCATAGGCACGTCCAACTCAACAGATCTTCTTTCTCATTGTGTTACACAAGAGAATCATTTGGAGTATCATCTCAACCCTCTACACAGAGGAGAACAGTAAACCCAACACATGGGCTCCTTCCCTTCTCAGGGTCACACAATATTCCATCTTCGTCTCATAGAGGAACCACACACCCAACTCATGGGCTTCCTCACCCCACAAAGGGGCACACAACGTTCCTTCTTTGTCTTAGAGAGGAACCACACACCCAACTCATGGGATTTCTCTCCGGTCGACTCACTCAGTCTGTGTCCTGGAGGATGTCTCACGCAACTATAATCATCAACAGATATCTTGTCATCAATGGAAAAAAAGAATAGAAAACTATGAAATACAAAAGAAAATTGTCAATGAGAAAATTATGCTCTCGTTGGTGTTGTTGTTCACGTATGAGCATTAGTGGAAATGTTGAAAGAATCTATGAAGAAGGGAAATAAAAGAATGACTCGCAATAGTAATATTTCATGAATGCATCATCCACCATCTTTTTCTCCCCCTGATTGGTGCAATGGCTCCTCATGACCTGGTATCCATAATGTTCAAGTAAACACCATTAAAATAATAGTAATAATAATTTATTGAAAAATCCCCAAAATTAGATGGTGAGTATTCTCTATAGACATGAGTGACAACTGCAACTCTCACTTTCCATCCAACAAAACCATGTGATCCTAAGACATTTAATTTTACACATCACCACTAATACATGTGATGGTTAAAGACATTTTCCATATTCTTTGTATGTTGGAAATGGTAAATTGAGGATCTAGGTGAAGACTTTATGTAAGGATCTGGTAATGCATGTTATTTTGATTGTTTAGAGTTGTCTAATGGATTTAGTGACTTTTATATCAAAAACTTTGAACATGGCAATGGCATGGGTTTGAAGGAAGTGGGAATAGAATTGTAAAAGGACTAGGAGGCATTTTATTGGCTTGGATCATTTAAAACTTAAGTGTGGGTGACAATGTGAGTTTTCTAACCATTTTGATGGTCGAAATTGATACTTTTGTATCATTTTAGGCACTATGTTTGATGGATTTATCATCTTGGTTTATATAGTATTTTGAAATGCGATGAACTTTTATTATTATTATTATTTGAAAACATTGTTACAAATTTCTTTGTTTTGATGATTAGATTCACTAATTCCACTTTGTAACTAATAATATGCTTGGTACTGAAGATGAAAATTTAAGAATACTTGGCAATTCTCGACAATTTCATGCTTTAGTTAATTAGTATAATGTTGTAATTGGCATTGAAGTCATTAAAGGAATGAAAATATGGAGCAATATAATGAAGTTACACCATATAAAAGGGCCTCATGTATGGGCTTAATTGGATACTTCTATAACACTCTCTCTCTATATATAATTAATTGGATCTTATAATTCCATCAATGTCAATATATATGTATGTGTAGAAATTTAAATTTTCATATTATACTTAATAATTTTATATAACATTTTTCTAATTAATTTTTCTTTACATAATTTTTTAATGAATTTATCCTTATATAGTTTTTTCCTTATGCACTTTCCTTTTTCATAATCCTCGCTACCTTATCATTGAGGGCGAATAAATATATATAACAATATAATGTGCAATAAATATTAAAATAGAAACATAGGAACCAATCTAACAAGAAAGTTTTAATCAAGTCTTATAACACTTAAATTTTGTAAATCGGAATACTTCAATATGTACAATGTGTTTGGTCGGAACCAAAACTTTGATGGTGATAACATCTAATAATTTTATATTGAGGTTGTGTAAGTGTGGTAGAGTTATTTTTAAATGAGATTATTTTGTCTGTTTGAATCAACCAATTTTAAGATGTAGGTTATGAAGATGTTAAGGACCTAAGTTTAATATAGGTGTTAAGGATTCAATTTTAATATAAAGTTTATTATAGTTGTTTTAGGTTAGGAATACATGTTGTGTATGGATGATATTTTCTTTATATACTATTCATAAAGAAGCACTTAATATACTATTCATAAAGAAGCACTTAATGAGTTATTTATAAAAGATTTGTTTTGTTTAAAATAATATGGTAAAATTGTTGAATTTTAGTTAACATAAAATAAGTTTTAAACGCATGCAATTTATTTTGAGAATACACATATTTAAAGTAGGAAAATGATTACAATATTTAGGGTTATTGATCTGGCTTATATTGAAACATTTTCAAGACTTCAATGTGTGGCTATATAACTGTGTGTAGACAAAACTTGGTCACTTGAAATAACCAGTTGGTGGTCCGTAAGGGGGTAGACTTCCACTCTTGCCAGATGCCTTTAAATCTTAGGTCATTAACTTGTTTCTTTATATCTGAGGAAGATAAGCTCTTATCCAATCAAAATCAATTTAAAATCATATTACAATGTCAAAAGATGATTTCGACCTAAATTATATTTAGAAGAAGGCCAATATCTCTTATTATCATTACCAAAACTATAACAATAGAATCATTTGTTTTTTAACAACATTTAGTCTTAATTCATTTTTTATAAGATAAATTAATAACCACATAAAAATAACAACGTTAATATTTAAACCCCAATTTTGATCGAAATTCTTTTATTTTATAATTTTGTTTGATCTTGACAATGATTTTGCCCCAATTTTGATCGAAATTATTTTATTTTATAATTTTGTTTGATCTTGACACTGATTTTGTGAAGGTGATGAAGCACGCAATTAATACCCTCATTTGATTTTGTGAAGGTGATGAAGCACGCAATTAATACCCTCATTTGATACTTTGGTCACCTCTCCACTCTCATTTTCATGGAGTACAATGAAAAGTATGAAGTTCGATGTTCCTAAAAAGGATGCAATATGTCATCATATATTTTTATAATAAAGTTTTAGGTTATTAGAAGTATGGATGTAGTGTATTGTAGTGTCATGTCATATCATAGATTTATTAGAGCTTTACATTATTGGAGAGAGTGTGCACCATATTCATATGAGTGAGAAGTTCATAATGATGTACACTCTTTATGCGTAACAATCGAACAAATGTGACAAAAAGAAAACATTAAGATAAATCAACTTGTGAGGGTCTTGGGTCATGGAGGGTCTAGAAGCAACACCCTTTTCACTATTTTCATTGTAGAATTTTTTTAGGAAAAATAAGGGGAGGCATTAATTGAAAAGTAAGGAAAGGAATCAATTGAATTATTTGGATAACTTTTAGGAAAAGTAAGGGGAGGTATCAATTGCATTATTTGGATTGATTTTATTGAATATGGCATATTATTGTGAATAAAATTTTGAATAGTTCTTCATCAAAGTATTGGTTGCATTGAAATAAATGTAAGATAAGGAAAAAGAGTAAAAATAAAGGATTGTGATTTTGAACTTTTTTTTTGTTTTTTAATAATGTTGAGATGTGATTTTTGATAAATAAATTGTTAGTTAATTATTTAGGTAAATAATTACGTTTTTGATATTTTATCGATATTTATTATTAAGATCAACTTGCGTTAAATCTCTTTAATAATTAAAAAAAAACATTTTCTAATATTCAAATACCTTCTTACATATTTGAATTGAATCATGATAATTACAACTATTTATACTTCTTAATTTTGGTAAATTAATTTTACTTTTATTTTTTGAACAATTATTTTTTATTAAAACAATTTTTTTATTGATGTATGGAAAACAATTGTTTTATTGATGTATGGATATTTGATTCCCACCCTAAATAAACATGATACATTAAACCACTTTATTAAAAAGCAATAAGCACTTTTCCTAATACTTTAGTGAGATGCTTATAGTTTGCCAACTTTGTGAGGAAGAACAAATCTCCTAATTTAAATCTTTAGCTTACATTATTAACATGATACATTAAACCACTTTATTAAAAAGCAATAAGCACTTTTCCTAATACTTTAGTGAGATGCTTATAGTTTGCCAACTTTGTGAGGAAGGACGAATCTCCTAATTTAAATCTTTAGCTTACATTATTAACATGATACATTAAACCACTTTATTAAAAAGCAATAAGCACTTTTCTTAATACTTTAGTGAAATGCTTATAGTTTGCCAACTTTATGAAAAAGGACGAATCTCCTAATTTAAATCTTTAGCTTACATTATTAACATGATACATTAAACCACTTTATTAAAAAACAATAAGCACTTTTCCTAATACTTTAGTGAAATGCTTATAGTTTGCCTTAGTGAAATGCTTATAGTTTGCCAACTTTGTGAGGAAGGACGAATCTCCTAATTTAAATCTTTAGCTTACATTATTGGTCATTTTTCCTATTTACCATAGGAAAATCATTGCATTTGTTTTGAATTTTGTGATAAATTTTAATTTAATAAAAGTGAGTATTTAAAATTTAAAATTTTAGTATTCTATGTCACTTTCACCGAGTTGTTTTACATTAAAGTTTTAGAGAAACTAAGCTTTCAATAAAACCTAAAATATCTAAAATCGTATTTCACTAAATTGGAAAAAATATTATAAGATAAAAAAAACATGCAATAATATTTAAAATCTTATAATCTTATTATTATTCAATAAAAGTATTAAAAATTGATATTTATATAGATTTATTATCTCAAACATTACATATTCTGAAAAAATATACAGTCAAACACTAAACTGAGTTCAACGCCATAGGATCCAAGGGACTCGTAAGATTTTGCTTTGTTATTATCTACACCAAATCGTAATGGATCCTGGGTAGTTAATACACTATAATCAATCAATCAACTGAAAAGTTTTTTCTTTTCCTTCCTCGTAGAAAGCTGACAGTGACGTGACATTTATCTTAATCGTTTTGGTGTTATTGATAATTGTGTGTCCCACAGGGGAGCACTATCGAATATAGCCATTTTTAACACTTGACATTAGGCATTATAATTTGACAGATTTGGCTCTCATTCATTAAAGTATATAGCTTTTGTACTTTGGTATTTCAAAGTAGGTTTCATTGTCTAATCTAAGCACTGTAGAATAGAAGTTTCCTATGTGATGATCTCAAAGGATTGATGCTGTATAAATAATGTAGAATTTGAGGTTTTGAGGACTTTTATTGGTTAAATAAGGTTTTCATAAAGTTATTGTGTAAGTGTGTTGTATATACTCTGAGTGGGTCTAATGGTTAAGAACATGTGTTTTCTCCTAAGAGGTCACAAGTTCAAATCCAGAGGGCGTAGGTCAATTACGAGAATTGACTTTGGGTGGGGAGGATACCAATCATTCCTCCCAACCACCCAAGCTAAACCCAATTGACACCATAACTATCTAACATCTTTGCATTCATAACTTATTATTTAAGTTAAGATGCCTATGATTTGGAGCTTCTCAAGATCCATATAAACGTGAAATTAAAGAAAATTACTCATGAAGACCATCAAGTATGATATTTTTATTAAGGATATCTTTATCTCTCAAACCATGTGAAAATGCATGAAAGAGTAGGATGTTAGAGAATAATCCCTAATGCATAAGTTTGATGATAATAAAAATTATGTTACCTTCTCCCTAGCTTTCTTAAGAATAATACCTAGCTTCAAAATGTTGTTCCAAGCTTTATTGCCACAAAGGATATGTCTCCTTGATCTTGGGCTTGGGATCAGGCAAGGAGAAAGAGAGATATGGGACATTCTCAAAATATTTGCAAAGTATCATCACATTGATGTCAGTGTGGCAAAAAGCAAGAAGAAAGTGTGATAGATAAAGATGCATAGAATCGAGAAAAGGGGAATTGTAATTTTGGAGAACAAATGAGTGATGATTTGATAATGCTATAAATTGAATGAACAAAATCATAGTTCTCATTATTGTAATCCCAATTTTAGGTTGAATGATGTTGACAAGGTTCATTTTGTGCAAGTTCATATCTAAACTTAATTAAGAACATACAAGTTAGAAAATTTCACCTAGCTTAATAGAGTTTTTAATCCCAAATATAATCATTAAATAGTTTTATGTGAAACAAAGAAAAACTATGCATTATCTTTATGATAAGTTGGACCAAACTTGTACAAGACTGGTGGTTTGTTGAGATATTTACATTCAATTCTTAGTTATGTGTTTTGTTCCCATTATCTATTGTATTAGTGGGGATGTCATGAATTACATACTAAGTGGTTGAGATGCCCATTAATGTGTTGAAATAATAATCATATTAGATACCAAATATATAACCATTTCATGAATTTTAATAGGAAAACACTTAGCATTATGAATGCAATAAAATAACTATGAACCAAGATGTTTGATACTAATAGTGAGATGGAATATGTGAACATGAAAAAAGAGAGATGACTTGATTTCACTAGGTCTGTTCAATGTCTATTTTTTTGTCTTCAAAATTGACATTCAACAACTCATTTGTAATTAATATTACTAATAAGCACCCAATGTCATTACAATTACATCCATAACCTATGACTAATTGTTTTGGTTTTTCTCAGAGCCAGGAGTGGAGGCAAAGATTGTTGATTAAGGTTGGTTGTCATTGATGTCAACCCTTGAAGAAAGCCCTGTAGCACAAAGGTTTGGGTAATGGACCCAAGATTGTTTGATGTAAATATGACTAATTATTGTTTTGTCATGGTTGATAAGAAGTAAATATGGATGAAATCCAAAGTGGTCCCCTTATGGTGAAAGCCCTCACGGGAAGACGCTTTGCGGAGAAAGAGAACCCATGCTTAATTGTGGAATAATGAGATGAAGGACAATGAATTTGTTAGGGAACCTATCCTAGATGGATAGTGCTTGTCATGCCATTACCAGTGGTATGTGGAACGTCACATAACTCTTCACGGTTAGAGAGTTATGACCATGAAAAGTTGGAGACCCCAGGTTTGGGTAATGAACCCAAGTTTGTTTGATGGGTAACGGTATGAGTTATGATATATTTTCAGATAATACTATTCTATATGGATAGTACATTTCATTCCATTTCTGGTGGTATGTGGAACGCCACATAACTCCTCACGGTTTGAGAGTTATGGCCTTATGAAGGTGGAGGACCCTCATATGTTATCTAGAAGCCCCAAAAGGTCAAAGTAGTCAAAGTAGTTTAAGAGATTTTAAAAGGTAAATAATAAAGTGAAGTAATGAGTGTATTATAATCCAAAGTGAATACAAAATAAATTATTTCAATAATAAATTTAATGGAGAAATTAGAAGTGGGTTAACCCTAAAATAAGGAAAGTGGGGCCAAGTGACCTAGAAGATGTTTTTAAGGAAGCTACTTGGAGAGTATAAATAAGAGGCAAGGCTCTCTCATTTAAGATACACTTAAGCATATTGAATATCTATAGGTGTCTGAGGTAATCAAGGATATCTAAGCCGAATTTCTGAGGTAAGGTGAAGAAAAGAAGGCCTAAATGCAAGGAAGGATAAATTCTTTTGATGGTGCTTTCTAAGGTATGTTATTTATAGGTCATATCACCATTTTCAATATAACGTTTTTTCTATAATGATTTAGACCGTGAAATTGCTATGACATTGAGAAAACATATCCAAGTATCTTTGGTAAAATATTCATATTGTGGGTCGTTGTATTTTGGGAGTTACACTCCGTGGAAAATAGGGTTTGTGGCTAGACCTGAAACTAGTCAAAAAATAGGCGTTTTGGGTAAAAACATCATAACTTCTTCATAACAGATTGAAATTCAGTGAAACCAAATGTGTTGGTTAGGGTACCGTCTTTAGTATGTTGTGTAAAAGTTTCAGATCAATTCAACAAAAATTCCGTGCGGGGCACGCTCTACAAGGTCGCTCTCTAGAATAAGCCAGAATTCAAAAAGGTATGTCATTTTTGCTATAAATCCTTTTCTGAGAGGTTCCAAGTAGTGACACCTGGAGGAATTTCATAAAACACACTGAAGAACATTGTGTATCAGTTTCATATCTTTATACATTACAGGTACAAAGTTATGATTTCTTCAAGTCAGGGTTGTTGACTAATCCAAAACTAGGCATGTGAGACTAAAGAAAAATTTGATGAAAATGCTAGTCTCTTGTTGTTAAAGTTAAGGAAGGTTTGCAGGGATGTGATCATATACACCAGGTCTATTACAGAGCTACAAATCAGATTTGGATGATGAAATTGATTAGGGCTTTTGGTTGAGGTACATGTTGAGTACATGGTTGAGACAAGTAGTTGATGAGTTGGCACATACATGAGGTGTATA
>ML779822.1:472350-522682 GCA_009831015.1 Picea engelmannii | reverse complement strand
ATGGTACAAGTTGATTACAGGTTGTTTGGTACAGGTTGGTGCATGGTTGATGCACTTGTTTATGGTATAGGTTGATTACAAGTTGAGGTATAGGTTGATGCATGGTTCACATTTATTGGTACAGGTTTACAACGATATATCTCACAGTGATAGTTTGACAATGGTTCCATCATTCTACTTCTACTTCAGGGTGGTTGGATGGGGCAAGGACAGGTGGTTGTAGCCACCTTCCGGTTGTAGTCGGAGAACATAGGGGGTTGTAGCCTCCTTTTGGTTGTAGCCAGAGAATTGGGTAGTTGGAGCTTCCTTCGGGTTGTAGCCTGAGAAACTAGGGGGTTGGGGCCTCCTTCCAGTTACAGCTGGAAAACAAAGGAAGTTGGTGCTTCCAATGAATGTAATTCTTCAAGACATATAAGAAAAAACATTCTGTGGTTTTCTCCCGATTTGGGTTTCCACATAAAACACTGGTGTATTGTGTATGTGTATGATTGTTCATTTGTTCATTTCTTATTTAATCTGCAGTTATTGGATGATAATGCTTCATTGATATAACACTTAGATTATATGGTTAAAAAGAATTAAATTGCTCTATTACTGATTCACCCCCCCTCTCAGTAATCCAACAAAGATAACAAATGAAATGGCATTATGGTAACTGTTGGAGGAAAATATAACAAAGAAAATGGCATTATGGAAAGTATGGGATTCAAAAACATGAAGCATGCAAATTAAATGCAATGTCAATTCTCATATTGATAAGAATCAACAGTGCTCATAACACATGACTTCAAGTGGGGATTCACAAAGACAATGTGTCTAAGCTTCTTTGAGAAGCTTCCATTAAATGGCACATAAAATAGCGCATACACCAATACAATGGTAGGATATTTATCTAGGTGGGAGCTATGTAATGGATTTAATGTTGTGGAAGGGTACAATGTATTAGAATAGATAAGAGCCAATGAGAATAGAGGTGATTTTAGCCTTTAGATGACAAAGGAAAGTATTGTGTGATGAACCAAGGCTTATTAACCAACCAAGCATTGGAATTGAGGACATTGATGGGTTATTGAAAATCCAACTCTTATTTTTACATTTGATCATATTTGTTGTCGTTCATAAATAACAAGTAATTTAAAAAATTTAATTTTTTTAAGGGTGTTTTTTGAATTACTCTTCTAGGACGTGTTTGAACCCCTTGGAAGGGCTAGAAAGGGTTCAATTTTGATCATTGTTTGTCCTCAACATACACGTTGATGTCCACAAACTATCTTGTCTTCTTTTTTTTGGCCCGTGAGGGAATGTAATTCACATGAGAAACCTTTAACCTCTTTACCCATAATTTTGGGTATTTTTATTCATTAAAAATAGTATAGTTAATAATCAAAGATCCATTTAGAAGCATTTGTTAGTAAAGACCCTTTGTTGCTTAAAATATCACTTGAAAACATTGGAAACCTTTTATAAGAAAGTATGGATGGAAATTAACATTGACAAGATACAAGTAATTGTATTCTAGTTACAAAGGAAAGTAATCATCCACCAATCACATTTAGATTGATTCAAAGTCAGAAGGCTTATGTCTAGAATACAATGATAAGTTGTGTTGGGAGCAATGTATATGGAAAATGTTTTATGGGGATGGAAGCAACTTTCAACCTATCAAGCATATCCTATGCAACAAAGTTATGAAATCAATTTTTTCAATCGTTAGTTATGCAAGTATTGTAATACATATGTGACATATGGGGAATTATTATCTCCAAGGTTGGGTGAGCACAATTAGAAAGAGTGCATAATCATATAACAATCTCTTTTTTAAGAATAAAAGCCAATACCTTATATAAGATTATTATTTTTGCGTAAACAAGTCTTTACCTACTAAAAATGGAAGCACAACGAAGGTTCATTTTATAACTACATAGAATTGTAGAAATGAAAGAGGGAAGGCTCATGCTTAAGTTCACAAAGATATATCAACATAAAGGAAAAGAACATGGAGTTTGTACTAAAAAAATTATTAGAAAATTGAAACAATGTAGAATAAAAATATTAAAGATTTAAAAACATTCTTAAAAAAAGTTAAGGAAAAAATGAAAAATAAATATATTTCTTTTTTTATATAAAACATTAAATTGTAGATTTCAAATAAAAATACAAAAATACCTAACGATCAACCTGACATGGAAAGATAAACACACTTTGACTCAAATGAGAACAAGTTCATATATATTAAGGTATGAAATAAGGAGGTCACAATAACTTAGTAAAAAATAATAACGCAAACACATTAATATAAGAAAGCATATTCTTTTAGAGGTTATGATTAAATCAAAAGAGGGAGGGTTAGTTTTAGAATATGTTTGTATGACAAAATTATCTCAAAACAAATAATTGTTGAATAAAAGGTCATCAAAATGATAAACAATAAAAACAAGTTTAAGTTGATCAATATAATATTACATTAATTAAAAAATTATGTTAAATATATATTAATAAAATTAATTTTAAAAATTATATGCAATATATATAGTTTGAGTGGGTTTAATGGTTAAGAACATGTATTTTCTTGTAATAGGTTATAAGTTCAAATCCATAAGGATAGAGTATGTATACCTTCGTAAAGTTTGTGACAATTAATGAAAAGATGTAATGTCTACTCATATAATTAATTTAATATAGTAAAGTTAGCAATGAAAGTTACCTTTTCATATATGTAGCAATTAATGAAAAGATGTAATGTCTCCTTATATAATTAATTTAATATAGTAAAGTTTGACATTGTTGAAGAAACAATATGTTTAATTAATAAAAAGATGTAATGTATTTTTATATAATTAATTTAATATAGTAAAATTTGACATCGCTATAGAAAAAATATGTTTAATGTATAAAGTTTGACATTGCTAAAAAAATATGTTTAATTTCATATAATTAATTTAATATAGTAAAGTTTGACATTGTTGAAGAAACAATATGTTTAATTAATAAAAAGATGTAATGTCTCCTCATATAATTAATTTAATATAATAAAATTTGATATTGTTAGAGAAAAAATATGTTTAATGTCTAAAGTTTGACATTGCTAAACAAAAAATATGTTTAATGTCTCATCAAGTTAATGTTGCAACGTCATATCATATAATTATTTTCTTTAATTTAGATAATGTTCTATGAACTATCATACACCATAAAAATTAATAGTTAATAAAAACATGTAAGGTCTCCTCATATAATTAATTTAATATAGTAAAGTTTGACATTGCTGAGGAAAAAATATTTTTAATTTCTCATCAAGTTAATATTGCAACGTCATATGATATAATTATTTTAACAAAGTTTTACATTACTATGTTAAGTTTTAAACAAAGTTTTACATTACTATGTTAAATTTTAAGTCGTAAGGGACCATGGATGCAATGTCTCGTCATATTATTATTATGTTAATTAAGTTTTACATTATTAAAATTAAATAGTGAACAAGAAAGTTTATCATATCTTCATATGAAAAATAATGGAAATATGCAAATTTCATTCATATATATATTATAATATTACTTGGTTGAATCTAGTTGTAAGTTGTGACACCGAAGATTGCGAGTCATGACATTGAAAATTTCAAATGATAATAAAATAATCCTATGCAATAAAGGAAATAGTGGCAAGGGCGAATTCTCATAGAGATTGATAATTCAAAGGCCAAACAATTGTCCAACATCTGAAGGAACATCTGGACTATGTCCATTTCCATGACTTTCCACTATATTGAGGAAAAACTTATCCAGGTCTTCAACAATATTTTCCTTGGAAGAAAGTAGTATTTGCCCCAACTTTTTAGCACCATATGTAAATTCAATGCGTATATGATAGAAATTCCCTGCATAATAGGTAAGAAGCAATTACATGACTTGTTGATATCCCAAAGTAAATCAAACAATACCACCTTTTCACTCTCAGATGCATGAGAAAAAGTATATTTAAAAAAAGAAAGATATTGCAATTATGAGAAGATATTTAAAAAAAGAAAGATGTGTGAGAGGTACTCAAACCAAATGTCTCGGCCTAGGCTCACTATACAAACTCTCACAAACCCCTTTACTACATACATGAAATCACTAGAATAGCCCCATTAGTGCGCATTTTTTTATAGTGTAATTCGACCATATATATGAGTTATCATTGCAACTCATGATCAGAGGGAATTGCTTGGAACTTTTCAACTGCCAAAGCGCCATAGGTATTTTTGGTATAGGATCAAATAAAGGGGCCAAGGGACAACTCTTGGGGTGGATCCACTTTCTCACTCATTTCTTCTCATTATCTATTATGCAAGCTAATTATTCCACTACCAAAATTAACTAAAACAAGGCAGCTAATATTACGTGGAACACATATCTCGAAATATATATTCTGTTAAACGAATTGATCTAACGAGGTGATCTAGGACAGAGTGGTCGAGCCAATTGTTAATTATTATTGTTGCAAGTGGTAGCAACCAATCTTGAAATATGTTCAATAGTCTGATTTCACCTAGATCCGAACATCCAAATTCTCTTCCAGTTGTTGCACTCATGCCACCCAAAAAAGTAGCGGGGTATCGGGTGGCACATGGACTGTCATCATGGTACAACACTCACACAACCCCAAAATGTAGCAGGGTATCAGGTGGCACATGGACTGCCATCGTGGTACAACACTCATGCCACCCAAAAAAGTAGTGGGGTATTGGGTGGCACATCGACTGCCATCGTGGTTGACTGACTGATTGATTTTGA
Organism: Picea engelmannii; assembly: GCA_009831015.1. NCBI lineage: Eukaryota > Viridiplantae > Streptophyta > Pinopsida > Pinales > Pinaceae > Picea > Picea engelmannii. The sequence goes on along the minus strand of ML779822.1, from coordinate 517,907 downwards.
TGATGTCCACGAGGTTGAATAGCCTAAGGGACCAAGAGAATAACAACCTATTCATCTTCTCACTCTTTTCGATGTCATATCTTCTGTTGTGAATCTTGACTAAAAGACTAGCAATTTGGTTGATCTTATCCTTGTCAAATAGTTGGTGCATGTTGTCGACCTTTAAGCTGTTTTCATACTGACTGTGGATATTGGTCTGAATTATTTTAGGAACGATACAAAGGCATAGATATAACAAAAAATTACACAAAGATATGGAAAGGAACACAATAATACAGTAAAGCTCAAATTCTATTAATGACTATCTGAAATACAAAAGACTGTAAAATGAAAAAGCACACAAGCTAGCTAGAATGATGGTAGCTTATCTCTGAGAAGAGATGTGTCGGCTATGCTCATTCGCAAGAATCTAGTTAGAATGAGGCTCCAAAGGAGTTTTTAACATAAAGCATAAATGAGAAAACCCTAAACATCCAAAAACCTAACCCTAGGAGATGAAGCGCCAAAATTCATGTGGGCCTCGATGGGGTAAGTTGGTACATCAACTTCTCGGAGTCGTAACTTTTGCCTACAATCTTCGTTTTAGGCGCACAATAGCTCGTTGGAAAGAACTATCCGATAAACACACATATTTCCATCACACTTTGGATAAATTTTATAGTGTAACTGTGGCGTGCCCAAAAAACGTTGTTTAGGGCCTCAAAACGACCCTAGAAGTTTAGGACAAGAAAAACTAGGAAAAAATTGCCAAAATGGAAATTGGTCTTTGAGCCAGTGGAATAGGTGGGTGGCCACCGATATCCACTTGGATGATTCCTCCCCCCTTAGGAAGCAATGGTCTTCATTGTGTCAAGTTCCTACATCAGATAAGAAAACTTTTATTGAACTTGACTCCTGGTGAGCCACTTGCCTTGATGAAGAAACTGCCCTGCTTTGACGACTCGATAGATTTTGATAGTCTGTTGGCGGGTGTCCTTTGTCTTGGTGTCTATGATCCAATCAAAAGTCACATGCTCAATGCAGAAAGGATTAAGTTTTGTAGGGGCCAACTGCTCGACCGCATCCCAAGTGTCTATAAGAGGTGGAAAATATGGGCGAAGCAGTTCCACATTAAATACTGGGTGCAAGCCCAGGAAAGGAGGAATACTTAATTCAAAAGAATTCTCACCCAAAACCTTGGTGATGGTGTAAGGCCCATATCATAGTGGGCACAACTTATGATGGGGTCCTGTGAGGCGCTCTTTCTGCAAATGCAACTAGACCTTATCTCCCACATGAAATTTGTGAATGGTCGGGGTATTAGTCAAGCCGAAAGGCATGATGACCAACCACTCAAAGATGTCTTCTTTGGATTTGAAGGTTGTATTCCACACATCAGTTTGTTCAATTGGAACCTAGTGGTAACCCAACTTCAGATCGATCTTACTGAAAAACTTGGCTCCCTTTAGCTGATCGAGAAGATAATTAATCCAGGGAATTGGGTACCATTTCTTGACTGTGATCTTGTTCAGGGCTTTGTAAGCAATACAAAGTCTCCATGTCAAATCCTTCTTATGTACTAGAACAATTGGGCTCCCGCAAGGTGAGGATATTAGTATGATGTGGCCTTTTAGAATCAGCTCTTGGACTGGCATTCTATTTCTTCATTCTTCATAACAGAACGCCTATATACAAGGCCATTAGGCAGAGGAGCACCAGGTGTCAGATCAATTGATTTCTTTACCTGATAGTGCATAGGAAACCCAATAGGCAAGGCAAATATGTATTTGTACTTCTCGACTATTTCGTCCACATGTTGTTGCTGGGTAGAGAGACCCCATACAAAGGTTTTGGCAGTTTCAATGACCTTTCGTTCACCTTCTGGTCAAACCATACAGAGGAAAAATCTCTTGGTCTGAGAAACCACATTTCCGCACTGCTTCGTAGAGATCAAGGAGATCACAATATTTGGGGCTGCCTCCGATATCCTGTAGAGTCGATCTCTCAAAGTAATAATGAAACTACGGGGCCTAGATTCATAAACAACATGATGCTTCCACATATATGGTTGTCCTAGAAAAACATCACAAACTTCAAGTGGGGCAACATCACACAATAAATTGTCTTTGAAGGGTTAAATGTTGTAGTGCAGGCGACATTGTTGGCTGATGCGGATGTCCCGTCCCTGGTTGACCCAATTGATAGTGTATGGATGAGGATGTTGCGTTGTTGTCAAGTTCAACCTCTTGATAACCTCTGTTGAGATCAAGTTCTTTTGGCTACCGCTGTCAACAATGAAATGGACTGCAGTTCCCTTCACCCACATTTGTGACTAGAAAAGACACTCTCCTTCTTCAAGCTCCTCCGATTCCTCTAGCTAGAATTTTATGTTAGCGATGGTGACACTAGGTTTTGCAACAACAATATGTCTTCCCTTTTCTAGCTCTAAATTAGATTCTAAGTCAACATTTGACCCTGGGACTTTCATCTCAGCCAACAATGACTGTTTGGAGCGACATTCATCAGTATTGTGCCAAGGGATTTTGTGAAACTCACACCATTTTCCAGTGTCCTTCTTCAACTTCCCATTACCTTTATTTCTTGGTGGCTTGGGTTGTTTATCCTAGGGTTGGACAACCTTGATCTATCCTTTGTCCTAGGAGTTAGGGCCACCCTTACCATACCCTGGCTATTACATATTTGTAGACATGAACTCCTGCTTGTTCTGCTGCTTGAATTTCTGCTCCATTTTGACGGCATATCGATAAGCAACTCCCAATGACGAGATATCTAGAAACTCCATTTCGGTTTGGATGTACATGTGTAGAGCCCCATGGTATTTTAGGACCAGATGCCACTCGAAGTATTTGATACCCATATTGGTGTGCAAGGTATGGAAATTATTTGTGAACTACAGAACCTTTTGGCCCCTCTCTTGGCGTAGAGTGGTCCATATTATGTATTGGTCATCATAACTTCCAATAGGGTAATATTGATCCTTGAGGGCATAAAAAAATCCCCCCAAGTTGGTATTGGCACAAAAATTCCAAACTCATCCTCTACATGTTTCTCACAGTAAGTCTCCCACCAATCTCTAACATGGGGAAGGGCCTTAAGGAGCATAAAGGTGATCTTTTCATTGTTGGAAAAATTGTGGACAGAGAAATAATCCTCTAGAAGATTTAACCATTTTTTCAAGGCATTAACATCTATTTGGCCTTCAAATAAAGGAATATCAAATTTAACTTGTACCTTGAAGGACGTTGCACCTCAGAAGTGATTGTTGGTTGAAGGTGCCTCCATTGTTGCCAACAATCGTCAAAGGATCTGGGCGAAATTATACATCATCACGTTCCTTTGTTGCGTGAGGGATTCCTCGAGCAACAATTTGAAAGGATCTCATGTCTCATCGTCCATATTTTCTTCCAGGATGGAAGGTTTCTTAGGTGTGAGAGAGTGGTTGTCCTCAAGAGATACAAGCTCGAGACCCAGCTCTCTATACCTTGACCTCGTTGGGGACATGCACTGAGGATGACAAGGAGCAAACAACTCTGATACCATTGATCCAGATTATTTTAGGAACGATATGAAGGCAGAGATATAACATATATATAAAAACTAATTACACAAAGATATGGCAAGGAACACAATAATATAGTAAAGATCATATTCTATTAATGACTGTCTGAAATACAAAATACTGTAAAATGAAAAATCACACAAGCTAGCTAGAATGGTGGTAGCTTATCTCTTAGAAGAGATGTATCAGCTACTTCCATTCTCAATAATCAGGTTACAATGAGGATCCAAATGTCATTTTAACATAAAGCATAAATGAGAAAACCCTAAACATCCAAAAACCTAACCCTAGGAGATGAAGCGCGAAAAGTCATGTGGGCCTCGATGGGGTAAGTTGGTACATCAACTTCCCGGAGTCATAATTTTTGCATACGATCTTCGTTTTAGGCGCATAATAGCTCGTTGGAAAGAACTATCCGATAAATACACATATTTCCATCACACTTTGGATAAATTTTATAGTGTGACTGTGGCATGCCCAAAAAACATTGTTTAGGGCCTCAAAACGATCCTAGAAGTTTAGGACAAGAAAAACTAGGAAAAACAACCAAAATGGAAATTGGTATTTGAGCCAGTGGAATAGGTGGGTGGCCACCGATATCCACTTGGATCATTACTCCCCCCTTAGGAAGAAATGTTCTTCATTGTGTCAAGTTCCTACATCAGATAAGAAAACTTTTATTGAACTTGACTCCTGGTGAGCCACTTGCCCTGATGAAGAAACTGCCCTACTTTGACGACCTGATAGAGTTTGATAGTTTGTTGGCGGGTGTCCTTTGTCTTGGTGTCTGTGATCCAATCAACAATCAGATGCTCAATGTATAAAGGATTAAGTTTTGTAGGGGCCAACTGCTCGACCACATCCCAAGTGTCTAGGAGAGGTGGAAAATATGGGCGAAGCAGTTCCACATTAAATATCGGGTGCAAGCCCAGGAAAGGAGGAATACTTAATTCAAAAGAATTCTCACCCAAAACCTTGGTGATGGTGTAAGGCCCATATCATAGTGGGCACAACTTATGATGGGGTCCTGTGAGGCGTTCTTTCTGCAAATGCAACTAGATCTTAGCTCCCACATGAAATTTGTGAATGGTCGGGGCATTAGCCAAGCTGAAAGGCATGATGACCAACCACTCAAAGAGGTCTTCTTTGGATTTGAAGGTTGTATTCCACACATTAGTTTGTTCAATTGGAACCTAGTGGTAACCCAACTTCAGATCGATCTTACTGAAAAACTTGGCTCCCTTGAGCTGATCGAGAAGATAATAAATCCAGGGAATTGGGTACCATTTCTTGACTGTGATCTTGTTTAGGGATTTGTAATCAATACAAAGTCTCCATGTCAAATCATTCTTATGTACTAGAACAATTGGGCTCCCACAAGGTGAGGATATTGGTATGATGTGGCCTTTTAGAATCATCTCTTGGACTGGCATTTTATTTCTTCATTCTTCATAACAGAATGCCTATATACAAGGCCATTAGGCAGAGGAGCACCAGGTGTCAGATCAATTGATTTTTTTACCTGATAGTGCATAGGAAACCCAGTAGGCAAGGAGAATATGTATTTGTACTTCTTGACTATTTCGTCCACATGTTGTTGCTGGACAGAGAGACCCCATGAAAAGGTTTTGGCAGTTTCAATGACCTTTCGTTCACCTTCTGGTCAAACCATACAGAGGAAAAATATCTTGTTCTGAGAAACCACATTTTCTCACTGCTTCACAGAGATCAAGGAGATCATTGTATTCGGGACTGCCTCTGATATCCTGTAGAGTCGATCTCTCAAAGCAATAATGAAACTACGGGGCCTAGATTCATAAATAACATGACGCTTCCACATATATGGTTGTCCTAGAAAAACATCACAAACTTCAAGTGGGGCAACATCACACAATAAATTTTCTTTGAAGGGTTAAATGTTGTAGTGCAGGCGACATTGTTGGCTGATGTAGATGTCCCGTACCTAGTTGAGCCAATTGATAGTGTATGGCTGAGGATGTTGCATCATTGTCAAGTTCAACCTCTTGATAACCTCTGTTGATATCAAGTTCTTTTGGCTACCATTGTCAACAATGAAATGGACTGGGGTTCCCTTCACCCACATTTGTGACTAGAAAAGAAACTCTCCTTCAAGCTCCTTCGATTCCTCTAGCTGGAATTTTATGTTAGCGATGGTGACACTAGGTTCTGCATCAATAATACGTCTTCCTTTTTCCGGCTCTAAATTAGATTCTAAGTCAAAATTTGACCCTAGGGCTTTCATCTCAGCCAACAACGACTATTTGGAGCGACATTCATCAGTATTGTGCCAAGGGATTTTGTGAAACTCACACCATTTTCCACTGTCCTTCTTCGACTTCCCATTACCCTTCTTTCTTGGTGGCTTGGGTTGGTTATCATAGGGTTGGAAAATCTTGATCTATCCTTTTTCCCGGGAGTTAGGGCCACCCTTACCATACTCTAGCTATTGCATATTTGTAGACCCGAACTCCTGCTTGTTCTGCTGCTTGAATTTATGCTCCATTTTGATGGCATATCGATAAGCGACTCCCAATGACGAGATATCTAGAAACTCCATTTCGGTTTGGATGTACCTGTGTAGAGCCCCATGGTATTTTAGGACCAGATTCCACTCAAAGTCTTTGATACCCATATTGGTGTGCAAGGTATGGAAGTTATTTGTGAACTACGAGACCTTTTGGCCCCTCTCTTGGTGCAGTGTGGTCCGTCTTGTGTATTGGTCATCATAACTTCCAACAGGGTAATATTGATCCTTGAGGGCATCAAAAAAATCCTCCCAAGTTGGTCTTGGCACAAAAATTCCAAACTCATCCTCTACATGTTTCTCACAGTAAGTCTCCCACCAATATCTGACATGGGGAAGGGACTTATGGAGTGTAAAGGTGATCTTTTCATTGTTGGAAAAATTATGGACAGAGAAATAATCCTCTAGAAGATTTAACCATTTTTCCAAGGCATCAACATCTATCTGGCTTTCAAATAAAGGAATATCAAATTTAACTTGTACCTTGAAGGACGTCGCACCTTAGAAGTGATTTTTGGTTGAAGGTGCCTCCCTTATTGCCAACAATTGTCAAAGGATCTGGGCGAAATTATACATCATCACATTCCTCTGTTGCGTGAGGGATTCCTCGAGCAACAATTTGAAAGGATATCATGTCTTGTTGTCCGTCTTTTCTTCCAAGATGGAAGGTTTCTTAGGTGTGAGAGAGTGGTTGTCCTCAAGAGATACACGCTCGAGACCCAACTCTCTATACCTTGACCTCGTTGGGGACATGCACTGAGGACGACAAGGAGCAGACTGCTTTGATACCACTGATCCAGATTATTTTAGGAACGATATGAAGGTAGAGATATAACATAGATATAAAAAATAATTACACAAATATATGACAAGGAACATGCAATAATATAGTAAAGCTCATATTATATTAATGACTGTCTGAAATACAAAAGACTGTAAAATGCAAAATCACACAAGCTAGCTAGAATGGTGGTAGCTTATCTCTTAGAAGAGATGTATCAGCTACTTTCATTCTCAAGAATTTGGTTACAATGAGGATCCAAATGTCGTTTTAACATAAATCATAAATGAGAAAACCCTAAACATCCAAAAACCCAACCCTAGGAGATGAAGCGCCAAAAGTCACGTGGGCCTCGATGGGGTAAGTTGGTACATCAACTTCTCGGGGTCGTAACTTTTGCATACAAACTTTGTTTTAGGTGCACAATAGCTCCTTGGAAAGAACTTTATGAGGAATATAGATGTTTCCATAAAACTCTAGATAATACATACGATGTGATTGTGGAATTCCTAAAAAACATTGCTTAGGCCCTCAAAATGACCCCAGAAGTTTAGGACCAAAAAAACTAGGAAAAAACAACCAAAATGGAAATTGGTCTTTGAGATAGTGGAATAGGTGGGTGGCCACCGATATCCACCTAGATCAAATATCCTCATAGGCTACACATTCCATGACAAAGTGTCAATCTGTCTCTACCACACCCTTATTGCAGAATAGGAAATTCTCTCCTCCCAAACTTCCTTGGGTACCCTCCACCTACCGGTCTCACATCTAAGGTGATGTGAACCCGTCCTTAGTTGTGAAACTAACAACCTTTCTTTTCCTTTAATATATTCCACTAAATATCTTTTCTCACTATGATCACAATTTGGGTTAAATCCTTGATGTAGTATGTTTTTAATGCTCACTAAGATTGGTCCACATGGCAGTCCTAAATTATTCAATCCCAAACTTTTTTATTTGTTCTTTGGTGTTAGGACATTCATGCATCTTGATATTCCACTTACTCAACCAATTTTTATTTTTCTTCATCCAAGTTTTATTCCTATGGTCTAACTCCTCCTCCATAGCTAACTTGGGGCAGTGTTGGTTATCCATGTTTTCCACCTTCTTTAATTAGCTTATTAATTTAGTTATCGTTGTCGCCTCCAATGGAAAAGTACTCGTTTCAACTAAAATAATTTCATATGGTACTGTGGCTTTAACTTTGAGATTGCTAGTAATTAATTTCTTCCGAATTCTTTCTAGTTGTCCCCATCTACAAGTTGACATGTTGCTTCCCCATATTTCACAACCATAGAGAACAACAAGTGTAACCAACAAACCAAAGAGAGTTTTTTGGTTTTCCAATCCCAAAGTTCAGCTTTTCTGCACCTATTTTGGAGTAAGTATGAGGCTCTACATCCTCCATGTATCCTTTTCTCCCTAAAAGTATCCCAACTAAGCTTATAGTGAAATTCAATCCCAAGATATTTGTATTCTTTCACTATATCCAATGGACTACCTTCGAAAAGAAAGGTGATTGGTTTGTCTTTTCTATTTAAAGAAGAGATCACAATTTTAGTCTTGGTAATGTTCACTTGCATACCTGCTTCCTAAAAAAAGTGTTCTAAGGCCTTTAAATGTTCTCTTAATACATGTGTTGTTTTTGAAATCATAATAAGATCATCTGCATATAAGAGTAGCTTCACCACATACCATACTAGATGGACCCCATCCCTATCTGTCCTACTCAACCAGGCTTCCAACTTATAAATGTATAAACCAAACAAAGTGGGAGATAGAGGACATCCATGTTTAACGCCAGTATCACTACCAAAACATTCAGACATTCCTTCACTTTTTTTGATTTTATCTCTAACCTTCTCATAAAGTCTATGAACTATCACTCTGTATCCATCTGGGATACCCAACTCTTCCATTTTGTTCCATAGTTTGTCTCTAGGAACTTTTTCGAAGGATTTATTAAAGTCCACAAAACAACAATAGGCTCTTTCACCTTGGTTGTCCCAGATTTTCTCTATCAAATTTCTAAGGGTGACACAATGATCAATGGTAGAATTCCCAGGTCTAAAATTTTCCTGCCCTTTTTCCCTCATCTTCTTCCCAACTGTTGATTCTTCACTCTATCATGATCCCAAAAATATTTCCATTGAGGGGGTTGACCATAATAGTGTGGTAGTTGGAAGGGTCATTGATATCTCCATTCTTGAAGAGAGGAATGACCACACTAGTGGTCCATTATCTCAGAAATCCGTCTTGGATGACCCCATTGAAAATTCCTTTTATGTGAGGTGCAGGGAGCTCAACCCCCCATTTTGAAAATTCATCTTGAAGCTCGTCTATATCCTCCGCTTTGCCACTTGATAAGTTATTTATTCCTTGCTTGGTATCATCCACTGTGATTAGTTCCATTGATGTTTTCACTATGGGAGGAGTATCTTTCTCGTGTACCCACTCATAAAGGAGCCTCACATATTCTAACCACTGGACATCTATAATATTGTTTTCAGTCTGGTTTCTCCTTTGTTGTAGTTCTCTCCAAAATCCTTTGGGGTTGTGTTTTCCAAGTGAGATTAACTTCTTTCTTATTGCATTTACATACTTGTTTTTTTTAGTGTACTAATTTTTCATATTTCTTGTTGTTTTCTTTGCCCAAATTTCTCTCTTTTACAGATCTCTCAGTTGCCCTGCATTGTTCATCATACCATGGATTTGTCGGAATGGTACTTGTAGCCCTATTCTTTGGATTAGACCTTTTACATGCACTTAATTATTTGTGGATTGTTGGGATCAACAAACTACTATGAACATGACCACCTGTCTCATTAGTTGTCACATATGCCCTGCTGTACTTTATAACCTGAAACTGCTACTTAAGAGAAACAATAAACCTTTCCCTATTTTCTTGATTCATGAGGGTTTTTCCTTTGGAAAGATTTTTCTTTTGTATGCCAAGGATTTGATTATTGTGTGGAATCATAGGGAAGTCTATCTTAACCAATAGGGGGGCATGATCATATTTCATTTCAATAGGACAATTCCCTATATCAAACTTCAACACTCTAGAAGTAAAACTTGGAGAGTAGATTAAGCAATCTATCACACTTTGACCATTGTAATTTTTGCATGTGATACCCCTTGAAGTTGGCTACCCTCTCATTCCATTGCAAATAACCATGCCAAACAAACTAAAAATCCCCAGTAATTCTGCCCCAAAGTGTGTCAGGCCCCCATTTCCATCTTGTGAATCTCTTTCCCATGCTTGATCTCCACTCTCTTCCAACCATAAGGGATTGTTTTCCCCTTTTTTTTCATTTCTCAATTGGAGAGATTGATTGTTAGCTATCCTTACATTAAAATAAACCATTAGCATTACTTCTCCCAAGTGGCTAAATAGAGAGATATATCTTTTCAATGAGGCATACATGTCTTCGTTGTCTAAATTGCTTCTTTTATAGATCTTTTAGTTGTTTGGGGAAACATAAAAAGTAGTTAACCTAAAAGTAATCTCCTTCTTAGTTATTTGCAGCCATATGTATTGTTTGTTTGGGTCTTCTTTTACCACTTTTACAACACCACACCTGTTATGAGGAAAATCACTCTATGGCATGGGGTAAACCATAACATATGGAATGACTCCAGAAATCAATTCTAATCTCAAGTATTCTATATAAACAAATAGGCTACCAAGACAAGATAAAGATCCTACCTTGCCCGGATGTTCAAAGAAGACCACCATTGAGCACTCGACTCAAATCTATATACCTGCAACTTGTCCTCAAAAACCAATATACGCAAGCATATGGTGATAATATATAAAGTTAACACATATAATAACCTAATCCATCAATATTCAAAATGAATATGCCCATGGAATAACAATTCAAATATTTGCAAGACATTAATTGGACGAGAAAAGAGTATTTCTATTAAAATATGATCAACAAAAGTGTATGAATGACAAACTTCTGTGTTGGCACGTCTCGGAACCAAGAAACTAAGTCCCTTCCAGTTGGGTCTCCACCACTTCAATCCTCCACCAAAGGCAAGATCATATAAGAGAGACAATGAGGTTCTCCATCAAAGAGGGAAGAGCTTGGGGGCTGGACAATGTGTTCATACTTAAAAGGACAAAGGGATGCAGGCTCAATATGAAGTGAATAATTTCTTTAGAGTAACTTTGCTCTCAAAGTTGAATTCTTCTCCTCTTTCCATAGCTTGGATATGGCCCATTTATAGCCTTCAAATGGAATGGAAGGGCCGATTCAGAATGTTTCTAGTATATGGAAGGTCAAGGATCATGGATCTCGTGACGTGACATGGAAACCCGACACCATTTTTAATTTTTTGGCACAAATTCCGATGTATGCATGTTGTAATGGTGCAACCTGCGTATACGCATGTTGTATAGCTGTTAGGGTGCAAAATATGATTTTTAGCTTTGGGAATTGCAAAAAGGGACTTCAATTCTGCATAGGGAAATGGAAAAGGCCTTCTGAGCAAGTTGCATGGGTGAGGAAAATATTTCTATAATAGATGCCCCCTAATGTGTGAGGTCAGAGGAGTATTGTAACACCCAGTTTCCCCCAGTTTGTAAATATAACTATATTGGCCAAGAGACTATGGAAAACTCAATATGTGTGAATGTTTGATTTGATGGACCTTTGTATAAAAAGTTGATGAATGTAAATTATGTTATTTACTAGAAAATGGATAAGTGGTGCATGACTGTTGGAAGGGGGGTGTGCTAAGAGAGACCACGAATGTTATGAAAGAGATGGTGAAGGGGACCATGAATGGTTGCGCTAACCTCCACCATACCAGTAATCTATTGGATTTAATTTCTCAGGATCAGAACAACTCTCTGACCCAGGAATGAATTATAGTCAGTCTAGTAGGTGGGAAGACATCCTCAAGAGTTAATGAGGGGATGGGGGAATACCACCCATTTGTAAGGATTCCATACCTGACCACAGACTGGGAATTCAGGCCGCACACAATCTTGTTGAGGAAGGCAAGAAAGGAAGGGCATGGTGGGTAGAGGAAGGATGTGAAGAGTGTAGAGAGGGAGACTGAGCTCTTAGGTTCAAGAAAGAACTGTGAAAAGAGCATGTTCTAATCACAGGAAATAGAGACTGACTTGGGAGAAGGAGAGTAACCTTCGTCCCTATATATGACTGAGTCAAGAGAAGGAGAGTAACCTTTGTCCCTATCTATTTATGTGTCGGGAGAAGAGGAGTAACTTTCATCCTTGGCTTCTGTTGAGCTGGAAGAAAAGAAACAATCTCAAGGCATTATGGTCTAGCTCAGGGGTGGCTAGTGGTAAATATGTTAGGAGTGACTAATCCTATGGCTGGGTGGAAATGAGCACCCCTTTCAGTAGTCACATCACGTCTTATGGTTCTGATAAGTGTTTTCATTCTTTGTGCTTTGAAATGGAATAATGACTGAATGCATGTATGTATACATTTAGGATTGGCCTCTGTATTGATTGATCGAGTGATGTGTATGTATTTATCTCCTTGAGGACTTATGCTTCTACGTGAATTTCCATATCCTCCAGTTTAAACCTCAAAGGTGTTTTCCCCAGGGAGTTACCTCATGGTTCCAGAGTCGGAGCAAGCCTCTTGGCACCGCTACCATCTCGGTAATTCCACTAGATTACCCTCCCTGTTTTAGAACTTAACGTTTTGTGAGTTAGGAAGGAGTTTCCTTCAAGCCAGTAGCCTAAGAGACCTTAGGCTCATGCCCATGAACTTAACTAAACCTCGGCTAAGAGTAGATATTGTAGCCTAAGATTCACCAAAGGGTCCATATGAACAGGGTCTAGGAACCCTGCGCTAAGTCTGAAAGGAGCTAGCTTTTGACGACTTCGGAGCTTTGGGAGATCGAAGCCCTCGGATGTCAAACTTGATAAATTTCAAAATTACCCGAATTCCAGAGTTGCGAAAGGTTGTGAGTCATTGATCTAGAGAGTTTTTTGGGGCCCTTTCTCGACCGTTTGATCGACTAGTGGAAGGTTTCGCATATGGTACTTCGGTGAAGTTCCACTTTGGGAGAATGGAGATGCTATAAAATCAAACTCCCTGAACGTCGAAGTCACGAAGTGAAGGAGAGATGTATATTTGGTGGAGATCATTAGGAGCCCCGCCTACTGTCCGATCATCCAAGAGGAGGGACCCGCACATGGTACTTCGACAAAGTCCCGTTTCGGGAAAATGGAGTGGCAATGGAGCCAAAACTCCCAAAAGTCAAAATTGTGAAGTAACTTGGATCGTAGATCTGGGGATCCCTCAAGTCCTATCCTAGACATCGGATTTACGATGTAGTGAGCCCATCTCTAACCAACTTCGGGAGAAAGGAGGAGTTTGAATTGAAAAAATCCCGAATGCCGAAGCCCGAAGTGACAAGAGTCATCGACTTGAGGATGCTTCAGGACTTTTCCTAGTCACTAGATCTAGGTTGTGGTCAACCCGACGCTGACCAACTTCAGGAGAAAAGAGGAGTCTGCACCGCCAAACTCCTGAATGCCAAACTCCCTAAGTAAAAATATCCATAGATCTATGGATCTACGTGGTCGAATGTCGACCATGAGATCTGAGGGATGTTAGAAGGCTGTCAGTACGGGGTGATGTGGCATAGTGACATCACCCAAGGACACATGGAACTCAGTTTGAAATGCCACATGTTACCTAGATTCATGCGTATCACATACCCTATATACCTATTGGAACGTGAAACGTGTCACCACGATGAGGTTGTGTGTCACCCTTGGTCCTTCCACATGTCAGCTCGTGGTACATGCCCTCCTAGCCAAAAGGGTTGGTGAAGTGACTAGGACTCTGGGATCCCAGGACCTCGAGACTCCAAAGGGTTTGGGGTGTAGTATGGTAGAGAAACCGAATGGCCCAAAGGTCGGAGCCACGTGGCGATCTTACAAGACTTTGAAAGTTTGAAACTTCGGGTGGTCTCATGCGTAGATAACAAAGAGGCATGAAGCGTCAAAGCACCAAATTCCTCCACAACTGATATATGAGAAAGATATTAAGTCCAATCATGGGATCAGACGGTGGATGGTCTTCCACCATGGAGGAAGGAACTTAGACACAACACGTGTGAGGTGGATCCACATGGGCACCACATGGCCCTCAACCAATGAACACTCAAAGAACTTTGGAAAGTTATATCCGTTGGTTTTGAGCTCAATTTTGAGCATGGAGACCGTGGTTGGAAAGATCTAGATGAGCAGAATGTGATAGAGACCCATAATGAAGGACTTGACCACTTAAGGATAATGGAATTTTAGATCCCTAGGAAATCCATTCAAGGGTCGGGTGTGTTACAAATTGGTATCAGAGCATGGTTAGAACACTTGAACTGCTTGAGATCATGGACGAGTCACTTAAAAACCATGTTTAAATTACCTCTTTCCTAAAGAGTCTAGTTAAAACTTTTACTGAAGAAAAGAATAAAAAATTTCTACTATGTGTGTGTATTTAAGAAATATGAACTATGTGTTGTTCATGAACTATAGAATTTTAGCTAACAACAAGTGTTTTGTCATCACTCAAGAAGTCAGTAAATCGTGGAAAACTACAAGCATAAAGGATGATGACGCACCATGAAGTGGGGGATGAATCTCATAATAGAGACATAGAATCTGATGAGAGGAGGGAGGTGGAGATCCCTCCAGATCTGGCTGAAACTGTAAGGAGCCTCATGGCCGAATTACAGAGTTGCAAGGACGAAAATGAGAGATTGATAAAGGACCAAGAAAAAAAAATGGAAATTAATGTAGTCTTGCCACAAAGCTTATTTGACATATAGAGGCAACTGCAACATGGACTTGCAACCAATCATGTGGACCGATGACAAACGAGGAGAAGTCAAATTCCACCTGAGATACAGAAACGTGGTCCCATAAGTGGCCACACTAGGAGGAGTACCTCGAGGAAGGCCCAACCTGGAGGCAGGGGGCACTCATCGGGAGAGTCCTCTGGAAAGGAAATTGGCAAATCCGAGGGATCTTCTAGTAGAAAAACTAGTTCACATTCTCAAAGGAAAGGAAAGAAGCGAAAGCATTCCAAAAGTTGTAATCTTGAAGAGTTCAAGAAATCCAAACCACCCTCTTTCGATGGAGAGATTAAGAAATGGGAAGAGAAAAAATCTTGGCTACTTAGTTTAAAGAAGTACTTCAGAGTCCATGGCTACTCTGAAAACTTGAAGGCTTGAATATCCATCTTCAACCTAAATGGAAAGGCTTCCATTTGGTGGGAAGACATTAGGAATTTGAAAAGAATCCATGAGAAGAATTTATCATCAAAACAATTTGAGAAATACTTCAAGAAGAAGTATCTGTCAGAGAAATAATTTGATGGGAAGACTAAGGAGTTCTATGAAATCAGGCTGGGAGAACTCACCATAGAGGAATATATCAATAAATTCCTTGAGTTGATAAGGTATGTACCCTACATAAAATATGAAAAGGTAAAAGTGTAGCGATTTATCAGTGGGTTAACTCAATCCTACCAGGACATGATTGAGTTTGATGAGCCAAAGACCCTAGAAGATACTATCTGGAAGGCAAGGTACTTTTATGAACAGTTTGGGAAGCAGACAAAACCTCGCGAGGACTGGAAAAAGAAGAGTAGCTCGAGATTCAAGAAGAAGGGGTTTAAATCCTCAATATTTAAGAACTATGGGAAGGGTTCTAGGATGAGCCTTCCTACTAGAAGTGTGTATCAACATAATTCCCCTCCTAGAGTGGAAATAAAACTTTTAAAACAACCCCAGGAAAGACTAATGACCCAAAGAGAGAACCCTTGAAATGTTGGGGATGTGGAGAAGAACATCTATTGAGGGATTGCGCACATAGAAAAAAAAACACTAGGAGAGTCTACAACATCCAATAAGCTACTGCAGTCAATGATGTGGCTAGGAACATGCCACATATTTATGCAACCTTGGATAATAAACAAGCCAACCACCAAGCTTTAGTGGTGGAGATGGAAGGTATGATCTCCAACCATCTAGTTTCTATTTTAACTGACCCTGGTTCTAATTTGAGTTATGTATCCCCTCAGACTATTGATAAGTGTAAACTATGACTAGTTGGATATGTTAAGCCATGGTTGGTACAACTAGCCACCGGAACCAAAAGAAAAGTAGCAGAGGTCATACTAGCTTGTTGATTCATCATGGATGGATTTCCCACCCAAGCGACCCTTAACATACTTCCCCTAGGATCTTATAACCTGTTGATTGGTATGGACTAGTTAGACACCCATAAAACCATGTTGGACTATTACCATAAGACCTTAGAGTGTGAAAATGAAGAAGGGAGAAAAATAACCCTCCAAGGGATTCAGAAGCATGTCTCAGTGAGATGAAGATCATCCCTTCAAATGAAAAAGTATTGCAGAAAGGGATGTTCCCTATATGAAATACAGGTGTTAGAATCTATTGGGGATGGAAAAGCAAACCTAGAGGACCACCCCATATTAAGATAATATAAGGACATGTTTCCAGAAGAGGTACCGGGTCAACCTCTGAGAAGAGAGATTGACTTCTCGATAGAACTTGAACCATGAGCGGTGCCAGTATCTATAATGCCCTATAGGATGAGTGCACTAGAGCTAGTTGAGCTCAATATACAACTAAAGGAGATGATGGAAAATGGATACATCCGGCCCAGCGTGTCTCCATGGGGAGCACAACCTTGTTTGTGAAAAATAAAGATGGCACACTCTGACTGTGCAGATATTGTAGTCAACTCAACAAGACGACCATAAAGAACAAGTATCCCTTACCAAGAATCGATGACTTGTTTGAACAATTAGGGGGTGATTCCATTTTCTCAAAGATTGACTTAAGGTCTGGATACCATCAAGTCTGAATCAAGGATGAATACATCCACAAAAAAACCTTCAGGACTAGATATGGTCACTATGAATTTGTGGTGGTGCCATTTGGATTAACCAATGCCCCCGCCACTTTTATGTGCTTGATGAATAATGTACTCAACAAATTCCTAGACAGATTTGTATTGGTTTTCATTGATGATATCCTAATCTACTCCAAGAACAGGGAGGAGCATGAAGAACATCTTAGACTTGTATTTCAAGTACTAAGAGAGCATCAACTCTACGCTAAGTTTAGCAAGTGTGACTTTTTCCAAAATCAAGTCCATTACTTAGGCCATGTTATTTCTAAAGAAGGAGCGGCATTAGACCCTAACAAGATCAGGTCTATTATGGAATGGCCTACCCCAAAGGATGTATATGATATCAAATCCTTTATGGGCTTAGAAGGATACTATAGAAGGTTTATAAAAGGAATTTACAAGATTGGTTGTCCAATCAATGCCCTTCATAAAAAGGGGGTTAACTTCACTTGGACATCAGAATGTGAAGAACGATTTTAGAAACTAAAATACTTTCTAACCCATGCGCTTGTGCTGAAGATTGCAGACCCTGATAATGACTTCCTCGTGTGTATAGATTCCTGCAAGGAAGGACTCAGAGGAGTCATTATGCAAGAAGGGAGTGTTATTTTATGCGAATCCAGAAAATTGAATGAGCATGAAATCAATTATGTGACCCATGATCTAGAGTTGGCCGCCATGGTGCATGCTTTAAAAATGTGGAGTCATTACCTCATGGGTAGTAGATTTGTACTTATGATAGACCATTGTGGTTTGAGGCACTTGTTTGATCAACCAAAACTCAATGCCAAGCAAGCTAGGTGGATGGCTCTCCTTAGTGAGTTTGATTTCGAAATAAAACACATCAAAGCAAAGAAAAAAATTGTGGTCGGTGCCCTAAGAAAAAGTGTGAAAATGATTCACCTAGAAGTGATAAGCACCTGTGAAACGGATTTCAGGGAAAGAGTTAGGAATGCACAAGAAACATATACATTCTTCAATACCGTGACATCATACCTAAAGCAAGATCCCACAGGGATAAAGTATGAATGCTACTAGACATTGCATGAAGGTATGCTGACTTACATAAACATATTGTATATCCCAAGTTGTGATGAATTGAAGAGGTTCATAATGGACGAACTGCACAAGAGACCATATAATGGTCATCCAGGTTATCAGAAAATGATCACGACCACTAGGACACATTTCTATTGGTCTGGATTGAAAAAAGACATAGCTTACTATCTAGCTAAGTGTCTAGAATGCCAACAAGTTAAGGCAGAACACCGGCACCCAACAAGGTTGTTACAACCTCTATCAATTCTAGAAATGGAAATGGGAAACCATGTCCATGGATTTCATCACCGGATTACCAAAATCGGCCAAGCATAATGATGCCATCATGGTAGTGGTGGAAAAATTGAGCAAGTCTGCTCACTTCATTCATGTCAAATCAAATTGCAAGGAAATAGATATTGCCAAAATCTTCATGAAAGAGATACTCAAACTGCATGGCACGCCTAGGGATATTGTATCTGACCAAGACACAAAATTCACTTCAAGATTTTGGAAATTCTTGATGGTTGGTTTTGAGACTAAATTTTTGTTTAGCACAACTTGTCACCCCCAAATTGATGGATAGACAGAAAGACTAAACCAAATATTAGAAGACCTGTTAACGATGCATGTGATTCCATCATGGTAGTGGTGGAAAAATTGAGCAAGTCTGCTCACTTCGTTCATGTCAAATCAACTTGCAAGGAAATATATATTGCCAACATCTTCATGAAGGAGATATTCAGACTGCATGGCATGCCTAGGGATATTGTATCTGATAGAGACACAAAATTCACTTAAAGATTTTGGAAATCCTTGATGGTTGGTTTTGAGACTAAATTGTTGTTTAGCACAACCTATCACCCCCAAACTGATGGAAAGACAGAAAGGGTAAACCAAATATTAGAAGACATGTTAAGGATGCATGTAATGCATCAGCCTAAGAAGTGGGAAGACTACCTGCCATTGGTAGAAGTTTCCTACAACAATGATTATCAAGAGTCATTGAAGATGAGCCCTTTTGAAGCCCTCTATGGTAGACAATGCAAGATTCCAATCAACTAGAATAATCCAATGGATATAATTACAATCGGATCCGACATGTTGAAAGAAATGGAACAACAAGTGATTCAGAGAAAGCAAAATCTGAAAATTGCTCAGGATAGACAAAAGAGTTACACCGATAGAAAGAGAACTCCTAGAGAGTTCAAGACAGGAGACCATGTCTATCTCAGAGTTAGGACCATAAATATTTCCCTGAGAATGGGAGCTTGTGCCAAGCTGGCACCTCAGTATTGTGGACCCTTTGAAGTCTTAGATAGAGTGGGACATGTAGCCTATAGGCTAGCACTCCCTCCCACAGTAAAGGCGCATAATGTTTTTCATGTTTCATTATTGAAGAAATATGTACATGATTCTAATCATATAATTGACTGGTTTGTGATCCAGGTGGAGATAGAGGGAGAATTCCTGCCAAAACCTCAATGCATACTAGACAGGAGTGAAACCTCCCTCAAGAATCGAACCATTTCACAGGTCAAGGTGCAGTGGAAATACTTTGGCCCATATGAGGCTACATGGGAAATGGAGGATGCCATGAAACAAACATATCATTTTTTGTTTACTTATGTATATGCAGAGAAAGTTGATAGATAGAACATCGAGGACAATTTTCCTTTAAGGGGAAGGGAATTGTAACACCCTGTTTCCCCTAGTTTGTAAATATAATTATATTGGCCAAGAGAATATGGAAAACTCAATATGTGTGAATGTTTGATTTGATGGACCTTTGTATAAAAGGTCGACGAATGTAAATTGTGTTATTTAATAGAAAATGGATAAGTGTTGCATGACTGTTGGAAGAGGGGTGTGCTAAGAGAGACCATGAATGTTATGAAAGAGATGGTCAAGGGGACCAGGAATGGTTGCGCTAACCTCCACCAAAATAATACTCTACTGGATTTAATTGCTTAGGATTAGAACAACCCTCTGACCCAGAAATGAATTACATTCAGGATGGTAGGTGGGAAGACCTCCTAAATATTTAATGAGGGGATGGGAGAAGACCACCTATCTGTAAGGCTTCTAGACCTGACCACGGAATAGGAATTCGGGCCACACAAAATATTTCTAAGGAAGGGAAGAAAGGAAGTGTGTGGTGGGTAGAGGAAGGCTACGAAGAGTGTAGAGATGGAGACTGAGCTCTTGGGTTTGAGGAAGAACTGTGAAAAGAGTGTGTTCTTATCACAGGAAATAGAGACGGACTCGGGAGAAGGAGAGTAACCTTTGTCCCTATCTATGAATGAGTTGGGAGAAGGAGAGTAACCTTCGTCGCTATCTATTTCTATGTCGAGAGGAGTAGAGTAACCTTCGTCCATGAATTCCATTGAGCTGGAAGAAAAGAATCAGTCTCAAGGCATCGTGGTCTAGCTCGGGGGTGGCCAGTGGTAAATCCGTTAGGAGTGACTGAGCCTATGGTTGGGTGGAAACGATCACCCCTTTCAGTATTCGCATCATCTCTTCTGGTTCTGATAAGTGTTTTCATGCTTTGTGCTCTGAAATGGAATAATGACTGAATGCATGTCTATATACATTTAGGATTGGCCTATGTATTGATTGATCGAGTGATGTGTATGTATTTAACTGATTGAGGACTTATTCTTCTGCTTGACTTTCCATATGCTCCAATTTAACCCTCAAAGGTGTTTTCCCCAGGGATTTACCTCACGGTTCCAGAGTCAGAGAAATCCTCTTGGCACCGCTACCGTCTCGGCTATTCCACTAGATTACTTGCCCTGTTTCATAACTTAAAGTTTTGCAAGTTAGGAAGGCGTTTCCTTCAAACAGGCTCATGCCCATGACCTTAACTAGACCTCGGCTAAGAGTAGAGATTATAGCCCGAGATTCACCAGAGGGTCCATATGACTAGGGTCTAGGAACCCTGCGCTAATTCTGAAAGGAGCTAGCTCTTGACGGCTTCAGAGCTTCAGGAGATCGAAGCCCTAGGATGTCAAACTTCATAACTGTCAAAATTACCTGAATGTCAGAGTCGTGAAAGGTTGTGAGTCATTGATCTAGAGAGTCCTTTGGGGCCCCTTCTCGACCATCCGATCATCTAGTGGAACGTTTCGTGTATGGTACTTCGACGAAGTTCCACTTCAGGACAATGGAGATGCTATAGTATCAAAATCCTCGAACGCTGAAGTTACGAAGTGAAGGAGAGTCGTAGATTTGGTGGAGATCATGAGGAGCCCCACCTACCATCCGATCATCCAAGATGAGGGACCCACACAGGGTACTTCGGCAAAGTCCTGCTTTGGGAAAATGGATTGGCAATGGAACCAAAACTCCCGAAGGCCGAACTCGTGAAGTAACTTGGACCATAGATCTAGGGATCCCTTGGGTCCTATCCTAGACGTCAGATTTACGATGTAGTCAGCCCGATGCTAACCAAATTTGGGAGAAAGGAGGATTTTTCATCACAAAAATATCGAACGCCGAAGCCCGAAGTGACAAGAGCCGTCGATTTGAGGATGCTTCGGGACTTTTCCTAGCCGCTAGATCTAGGCTGTGGTCAGCCCGACGTTGACCAACTTCGGGAGAAAAGAGGAGTCTGCACTACCAAAATCATGAACGTCGAACTCTTGAAGTAACAAGAGTTGTATATCTATGGATCTACGTGGTTGGATCTCGACCGTGATATCTGAGGGATGTTAGAAGGCTGTCAGTCCTGGGTGATGTGGCATAGTGACGTCACCCAGGGACACACAGACCTTAGTTTGAAGTGCCTCGTGTTACTCACATTCGTGCATATCACATACCCTATATACCTACTGGAACGTGACACGTTTCACCCTAATGAGGGTGCATGTCACCCCTGGTACTTCTACATGTCAGCTCGTGGTACGTGCCCTCCTAGCCAAAAGGGTTCGTGAAATGACTGGGACTCCGGGAGCCTGAGACCTTGGGACTTCAAAGGGTTTGGGGTGTAGTATGGTAGAGAGATCGAATGACCCAAAGGCCGGAGCCACATGGCGAGCTTTCAAGACTTCGAAAGTTTAGAACTTTGGGTGGTCTCATGCATAGATAGCAAAGAGGCATGAAGCGTCGAAGCATCGAATTCCTCCACAACTGATATATGAGAAAGGGATCAAGTCCAGTCATGGGATCAGACGGTGGATGATCTTTGACTGTGGAGGAATGAACTTAGAGATAGCATGTGTGAGGCAGATCCATGTGGGTGCCACATGGCCCTCAACCAATGAACGCCCGAAGAAATTCAAAAAGGTATATCCGTCGATTTTGAGCTCGGTTTTGAGCGTGGAGACCATGGTTGGAAAGCTACGGACGATAAAAATGTGATAGAGACCCCAAATGAAGGAATTGACCACTTAAGGAGAACTAAATTTTGGATTCTCCATCCCTAGGAAAGCCACTCAGGGGTCGGGTGTGTTACAAGTATCTACGATGGCTGAAATACTTTATAATTCCCATAAGTGGAGTAAAGGAGACCCAGTTGGACAAACTAGTTGCTCATAAAAATACTACAATCCATAATGACTTTGTGCATATGGATTCCAATTTGAATTACACTACAAATCCATGTGGATATATACCAAACAATTGTTCATGGATTTGAATAGGAAATACAAAAGTAGATACATGCCATAGGCTTTCATAGTAACAAACAAGTCCTAGTGAAAACCGGTCTCAAAATCAATCTTAAGATATCTGTATACAATGGAGTACAATATGATCTCCCACAATCACTGAAGTCATATAGGCACTGGTCCAATGAATGATAGCAACAAATTAGGATAGTTGTGACTATGAACTGATGTCTTCAATTCTTCTACATGACCCACCAAATGTGCTAGTCTACAAAATGTGAATAAAGGAGTTGAGGTCAAACACAATGAAACTTCATTTGATTATCGATCATTAAGGTATACTGTTAACAAATGTGAGACAACCTACCGATAATGAAAGTAGGTATCAAGGCACCAAGTACATTCTTACAAGTGAGAATAAATGTGTTGAGGTTGAACACTTGAAGAATCCATCGATCATGAGACATTGATGTATTCCCAACTGTCGATGGTGAGATAACCTGCCATTGATGACTGCAATCCTCTAGGTACTCATATGACTCTAGTACTCATTTCCAGAATATATGAGATGAAGTCGATAGAAGGAGACCCGATGAAATGACAGAATTATGGCCTCTCTCATCAGTCAACACAAGGTACAAAGCAATAGCTTGATGATTTGGAGGAACTCAGAAGAAGAACATGTTCACGAACCAATGACCCTGTGCATCTTTCGCATGCACTAAATGCAAGCAATTCATGAAAAATACCCTTTGAATAAAAACCAATGATGGAAACTACCGACAAAGGTGAGGAAACCACCAATAAGGATAATGGAATCCAAGACACTACACAAATCCCAATGTGTGAATAGATTTCTTGCAGTAGAACATAAGGGAAACCCCCTAGTCAGCGACCAATGAGGAGATGTCGACTGTTGGGTTCAAGGTTACCTACCCATAAGAAAAGTAGGACCAGGGTGCATGGTAGGACTACAAATTCATGTAATTCCAAGACACACTGAGGGTACGACCAACATGAAAAGTCAATATTTATGAGAAATGGCCAACACAGGCTTATATCCATCCTTTAAACAAGAGAATGAGACATATGGAGGACTCTGGCAGAATAGAATCAATGATGAAAATTTTTGATGCAGTAGGCACCAATCAAACTCTCCATAAGGGCTGGAAGAGTAACCAGTCAAAGGAGTAAACTCTAAGTGACGAGCTCAACCTCCTAAGGTCATGCTAAACCCAAACTTTGGATGACAAGTGGACTCAAAATTTTGTGCTCTTTTCAAAGGAGACACGACTGCTGCCAACATGAGATAATATTATTTTCCCACCCATATTTTTTTGTTTTTTCATAGACAAATGAATGCTATGATACAGAGGAGGAAACAAGTTTCGTGAGTAAGCAACTAGATCCAATAGTAGAACATACCTATTCTTAGTGCAAGAAGGTGCATGCAGGATATGGACACTTGAGGGAATGTTTCCTCGTAGGGTACATGATGTCAAGCTACAAAGGATATAAACAAGGCTCTGCTTCACTGATGATGCAAATTGCTGAGATAATAGGCCTATAATGCGAAAGCAGGAACCAACAATAGGCTCAATACTGCAAGAAAGAGAATAAGATGCAATTACAAATTAACTCCAAAGAATGTTAGTTTTCATAAATTTAGTCCCCTAGGCCCGAAAAAGTATAAAACAATACCCATGAGAACTCTTCTAGCCACTAGTGACTAGAGTATTCCTTTTTCAAAATTAGCCCACTTGGTCCGAAAAAGGGTTAAAATTACACCAAATAGACTTCCTTTCAAATCCAATTAACGAGTGTGAAAGAGACAAGTTCACTAGACAATATTTTCATTTTTTAAGAGAGTCGGAAAAGAGCTTAAACAAGACTAGGTGGGAGTCCCATAGGTATAGGTCAACATGCTTATGAGTAATAATATGAGGCTCGAATGCAAAGTCATATTGGAACTATAAAGGACTCCTGGTCTTTATGGAATAATCTATGCACGGGCACCAGATGGCACAAAGGTTCTAACTAGGGCACCCATGTTTGGTAAGCCTCTACCATTCACTAACAACACTTCTAGTAGCAGTAAGGAGGTTTTATGTCGCTAACAAATGGGTTCGTACATAAGGCATATGAATCATCGTCAGAGGATAATGCAAGTTTGAAAAATGGAGTGACGACCTATCATATATGCTTGGTAAAAGAAAGTACCTTCCAAAGTCATGAACAAGTGACATGATGCTAGAAACTGCAAGAATTCATGGATAAAATCACCAAAACCAACTCCTTCCACTGCAATATTAGTCCACTAGGCCAAAGTATTAGAAAAAACTATGTAAAAGGGGTAAAGTTTTTCTATAAATAGTAAAAATAACCAATTTTACCATACCATTTCACATTTTTACCCAATTAGTGCATTTTGGACCAAATTTCCCACAACCTTCAAGTGTCGATTGCAGGAGCTATGAGCGATGAAATTGACAGCTGTCTTGACCAAGTAAGTACTCTATCCCTCCTCTTCATTTCTAGTGGATTAGAATATTAAATTAGGCCTCCTTTTTTGAGTTTTTTAAGGTGTAATTTAAGAATTAGGGTGTACGTGGGTTGTATATCATCGGGTTGCGTATATGGAAGCATGTACGTGGGAAAGGAAAATCCAGCCTGCGTATATGCATCCATATACATGATTGTTACCACAACAACCCCCGTACAAGTCCGTAAATTGTTTTTTTCTTTAAAGAAATTTGACTCAAAAATGGAATTCTTCTTACAGGATGGTACTTGAATGGAGGGAAAGAGAGCACAAGGAAGTTGATTCTGCAGTGGAAAGATATCCAAGGGCCCAATTAGCATTAAATATATGTGATCTTTATAAATTTTGGGCTCTCAAAAGGATGAGGGATCAAGTGAGGTTTCTCCAAATGTTGGTGAAATTTTGGGATCCGGATACAGAGGCCTTCATACTCAATGGGAAACCATTGAGAATTGAAGTTGAGAATATCTACTTTCTTATAGGATTGTCACATCGGGGGTGAGGTGGTGAAACTCAAAGCCAAGGGATATGGGAGTGGAATGAACATAGAGGATTACATCGCCACTCATGGTGTTGCAAGAACATAAAAGGTAGGGAGCCAACTTCCCATTAGAGCGATCAACTACCTGAGTTTAAAGATCATCATTCTCGTGCTTACACAGATCATGGGTTTGGCTTCATTGCACTAGGAATAAAGGCCATTGATGTTCTACTATGTGGAGTGCTTATGACCCACAATGTATGATTGGTGCACCTCACTATTGGCTAACATGAAGAGCCAGATGACAAACTGTAAACATGGTAGGAAGAGGAATTTTGGGTTCACATCTATATTGTGTATTTTTTTCTTCAAGCAGGTTTTAGGATTGAGCCCTAGAGTCAAGATTTCTCCACATATACCACGTGATCCAGCCATGTCACGGTGGACCAAGGTGATGAGGCAATTGGGAGGTGGTAGGGTACCACCCCCCTATAATGATGAGTTCTTCTTTTGGTGGCGTCGACAGGTGATAGCCCTGGACAACTACCCTTATGCAAGAATCGACTACAAAGGAGATCTATACATGCCATTACCACCAGGCTCTACCTATGGAGATATAGGTATGAAACAATTTTCGAATACATTTCATTTTTTTGTGTTTTTCAAAGAGAATAAAAAACGCAAATGTTTTTGGATGGTGTCAAGAATTAAAAAAAAAATGATTTGTTGTGCAAATGTGGGTCCATGACAAACAGATGGATTCGCATGACACCAGTGAAGGAACCAGGGGGATGAGCTAGCAGAAGGAGATGCAGAGAGAGTGCTTCAAAATGTGCAGGGAAACTTGTTTCGTTTGATGCACAGTATTCCCATTGTTCATGTAGAGGATTTTCCAGAGGTGATGCAGCGACAGGTGTTGGGTGTGCCCCGTGCATGGGTGCGACTCTTTCGGTGTCTCACAAACTCTATAGTATGCTATCATGACACACATCCTATGCCACATGAATAGATTTCATGGTCATTGAATCAATCATATGTATATGTATTTTGAGGGTGTGAGCCCCAATTTCAAACTATAACACCATATTTTTGGAGAAATGAAATATAAAAAACATTGGTCTCTGGCTTTACTTACATTACAATGTGTACATTGGTGAATGCGTTTTCTTTAATTTAGTTATGTGAAAAATGACAATCTAAAACATAATTAGCATATGCATCAGATACACAATTATAACTTCTAGGTATGTGATTATAAGTAATAAAATCAAAATGTCGTTCCAAAATTCGTACCAGTAGGAATCATCGAAGTAGAGTAGGGTCTGGCACAAGGTAAGTGTCGTTCAACTGACATACTACTAATTGGGACTATAGGAGAACTTCTAAAGAATGAATACCATGTGAAATGGCATCACGTAAAATCTCTATAACGATTCTATATTCATCCACATTATTCATTGATGGCCTTAGACAAATGCCACCTGAATACACCAGTTGACCCTCGAGTGAGTAAACAACCCAAGCGATGGAAGCCAAGTTATGTGTATCATGACTGGAACCATCTACAAATCCTAAGTAAATTGAAGGCTCCATTGGCATCTGCCAACCAAGGGAAAACTTGATAAGCAAGTCGATGACACAAAGGAAAATATATATACACTAAGATACACTAGTATACAGAGAGTTACGCCTAAGCTTGGGGCTCAAGCATAATATATTTTCAAGTAGAGCCAATTTATGGGCTCATCCAACTTATTCCCTTCATAATATTCTAATTTGTAGGATCCTTTTTCTAAGACACATCGCACGATATAAGCACCGTGCCACATGGGGTTGAAATTTCCTGCCCCCAATGGTTCTTTGTCTTGGTCATACAAGAGGACCAAGTCACCCTCAACGTACTGTCAATGACAGATAGACTTATCATACTATACCTTGACACATCCTTTATTCGCTTCAATAGCCATAGAGGCATCTCAACGCTGCTCATCTAGACTCTTTAGGTGTACGAGGCATTATTCGAGATCAGAAGTGTCAGGTATGATCTTAACTGTCATTCTAAGAGAAGGGATTTCACATTCAATAGGAAGAATATACTCCACACCATGTACTAACTGAAAAGGAGAAAACCCGGTGGAAGTCTTAATCGAGGTTTGGTATGCCCAAAGCATAGGTTAAAGCATGAGATGCTAGTTAGACTTGCTCTGACTAACAATTTTATGCAAAATGGTCTTGAGAGACTTGTTCATGGCCTCTACTTGTCCATTTTTGTGGGGATAGTAAGGGGAAGAATGACCATGTTTAAACCCCAATTTCGTTGCTAACTCTTTCATCATTTTGTTCTAAAAGTAATTTCCATGATTAGTGACAATCTCACTCGGGATTCTGAACCGGGCTATAATTTGATTGAAAATGAAAAATGTTGCAGTCTTACCATGGGATTTAATTGTAGGCATGGCCTCTTCCCACTTATTAAAGTTGTCTAGGGCCCATGATAATATGTTGATTCCCCCAAGACGAAGTTGGGTTGCAATCCAAAAAATATACCCCCCACTTGGTGAAGGGACCGACGATGATGATCGGGTGAAGAGGGGCTGGATGCGAGCGCATCTTCCAAGTGAACACCTAGTAGGGGTGACACTTATTGACCGCTTCGACACAATATTTAAAAATAGACGGCAAAAAATAACCGGCTCACAATATCTTCTGGGTTGTCGCAAGCCTGGATAGATGACCACCACAAGCCCCACTATGACAATCATTAAGAACATACTCAGTTTCCTCATGATTCAAGCAATGACACAAGATATTATCTATGCCTCAGCGATACAAAGTGTCACTGACGATAAGGTTGTTTTTTAGCTTGATACAGTATACGTCGTTGATCGTCTCTCGAAAGATGTTCAGATAACTTCAAGGTTTGAAGATAGATCAAAATTTCTCCATACCAAGGGTCTGAAGACGATACAAGGAAAATGTGTTCATCTGCAAATGAATCGACATGAATTATGTCCTCATCTAATCAAGGGAAGTCTGATATTAACTCGGAAAAAACTAATTATTGGATTTTGCCGAAGCAAAATTGAGATCAAACTCATGCAAGATGACAATCCATTTATTATATTTCCCCCCTATGATGTGCCTAGTAATGACGTATTGAAATGGGTTGACATCAACAACTTGTTGGCTGCCCACAACAACCCTCTTCTTTTTCTTTAATCAAAATCTAGGGTCCCTCTAAATTTTACTTGGATTCTTCGTTTGTTTCCCTTTGACATGATTGGATTGACATTGGTTTGCTTTCTTTCGAGGATGGTTTGATTTTATATTCTTTTCTTTTCTTTGGTTTGAATTTCATGAGTTTCAAATGCCATTTCGTTTTGCTTTCTACAAAGTTTTGATGTTGATGGACGAGCTTCAGATTTGGGAGTTTGTTATTACCTCTTCCTTATTGAATTTATCTGCTATGAGAATGGCTTGGTTGAAGACATGGATTAATAACAATGATTTTACAGGAAGAAATCTTATCGTGACACATTTTTTATATTACATTTGTTCACATTTGAATGAAGGAGAGATGGGCATAGAAATCTTAATTTAAACGAAAACATTAATTTTTATCAATTGTTTACTTTCGTTTAAATTATGATTATGTTTTCGTCTTTTTCTTATTAGCAAGTTTGACTATTCTGAATAACGGGTTCAATACTTCATCAAATAATATCTTGGTTGGTTTCTCACTTTTATAAAATCATTTGATAGGTTTAATTAATTAAATTATTTTGTCATTTTGCATCTCATTTCAAAATAATAAAAAATAAAAAAAGAATTATCTATCATTTGTTTGATTTTGTGGAAATCCAAAATTAATATTTTTCTCCTCTCCATCAACTTGAAGCTTCTAGAATTTTAAGATCATATTTGAAAGGAAAATATAACCAATATTTGTTTACAACTTATAGTTAGCTTTTAGTTTAAATTCATTTTAATTTTATTGTTCTAGATTTTGTTTTATTCACAATTTTTATATTTAGGTTATTAAATTGGTTTATTTTTGCTTCACAGGTTTCTATTATCACATATTTGGTATGGATCTGATCATGGCTTGATTTTATTTTCTAAATACGTTCAAGATAATTGATCTAAAAATAACATTGGATTGTTGCAAATAATTTATGAGCAACAATAAATAAGATTTGGAAATGCATTTAGGAACAAATAAACGATTTTGCGGGACGGATTGCAGCCAAACCATGAGGAATCTCAATAAATGGATGAAAACCCGTCTGCAGAACGAGCCCATTTATCTTACTTGTGAGATTTTTCCCAAAAAACATGCGATATGAGAGATATTATGGTTTATTTCCGAGGCAAATTTCAGGTGATGGAAATTGTTAGTGACGCCCAAACTGTTCATTCATTGCATAAATATATGAGAAAGTTCAGAGCCATGGAGATCTAAGAATTTCAGAGGAGGATTTTGATCCTTTATTTTTGTATATTATTTATTTTGTAAACTTTTTCTTTTCAAAAGGAGTAACGGATGGTTGGAATTTTTGGGAGAATAGACCAGTATTTTCGAAGAAGAATATGAAATTCCAGATTGCTTAATGGATTTTGTCCTATGATTAAAAAGGTTTTGTTTTCATCATAATATCTTTGATTATGGTTCATATTCTTTGAGTAATTGATTATGCATTGATTTATATTAGCTTTATTCCATTTTATCAATACATGGTTAATTGCTATCAGTTATGTATTAATTTTGTCAATCTTTAATAGTCTATTATCCCAATTATCTTGGTCTTGGTGATTGTATTATTTTGATACAAATATTGTATTATATTGAGTTTATTCATGTAATTCAGATTTGTAAAGATATAATTGTTCAATTGAGAATTTTCTTATTGTCGATTAATCTATTATATCTTCACTAAGAATCATGATTTGAAAGTTGTTCTTTTTGCATTTTAAATAAGATTTAAATTGCCAGTCAAAGTGATTTTCATCTTGACACTGTCGCAATCTTAGAATTACACATCCTTCTGATATAGATTTCTCTTAACAAATAGGTTGTTGGAGCAACGTTATACATGAAGGCACAACCAAAAGTTCTCTTTAAATATTGTCCAGTCATAGGTTAATGATTTTCTATTTGTTTTGATTTATATTTTGTGAATATAAATTAACATTTAAGCTTAAATACTTTGTTTATTTAAGTTAAAACATTATTATTTACATTCATTTATTTTCTTTTTTTTTAGTTTCAAGGTTAAAATTAGATTAGAAGTATGTTCTAGATCTATTTAATTTTTCATGAGATTGGGTTCTCTTGTACAACCTTAGTTTACAAGGTTTCTCATAAAACTTGCATCTGTTTATTTGTATATGTTGTATATAAAAGTGAGAATAGTGAATGTATATAGTAGATCTTCATTAATGCATAGTTAGTTATTTTATTTTCATAGTTTAGATTAGATCCCTTTATCGGCTAACAGAGTTGTTAAACCCGTAAGGGGTAGTTATTCCAAATGGGTTGGGTTTTTTAGACAACCTCAAACTGGACTATTCCCTTCCGGTTGACGGTGTGTCACAAATGCTCGTCAACACAACTACGGTAGTTTTTCAAAGCAATATATAGTGTCATAATATTTGAACCACGTGTATGGCATCCAAGGCTAGCTTCTCAACATGACAGTACTTGAGTTCAGAGCCAACTAAGTTTCGACTAATAAAGTTAACAAGGTGATCATGGAGCTCATCATCCTCCTGAACTAAAACCATACCAACCGTCCCTTCAGACACGGTGATATAAAGCAAGTAATATCTACTGTAGTCTGTAGGCTTCAGCAGAGGCATCGATACCAAGGCTTTCTTAATAGCATCGAAGGATTCCCGGGCTCACTCATTGATGCAAAAGCATGAGCTTAAAGAAAAAAAATCATCATTGGATTTGAAGTCAATGACAAGTTTACCAAAGATAGTTGGTTCTCTTAATTGTTTTTCTGCTTTAATTAAATTTAGAAGCCAAATTGAATGATACAACAAGGATTTCAAATCCTTCTTTGTAACAGAGATAGAAGTTGTTTTGATTTCTAGGCTAGATTGTAGAATCTAGGGTTGAATAAGGTGCTCGATCCAATTTTAGTGGATATGAGAAACCAAAATTGTTTGTATTTAATCCCATCGAGGCTATTGAATTCAGGGGGGATCAATTGAGACTGGAATAAGGATGAAATTGGAAAATTTCTGATTGTCAAATAAAGAGGTTAAAAGGTTAGACTGAAATTATTCATCCCCAAAGTTCATTGTGTTTATATGATCAATTTATTGCTTCATGAATCATATATAACTCTACAAAATTTCCATCAAATTCGTCGAGAACAAGACTATAAGTGCATTCTAATATTTCAGTCTGAAATATAAGCTCTGTTTCAATTAGAATTTCTCTGTTTAGTACAGTAAAACCATGAGTAAATTATATATTCAAATTGTGTGGCTTAGAATCGATCTAGGGATAAGATCAATGATCATAATCCATTGTGGTGAAGGTATATGCACATAGGTTAACGTTGTGACATGTACCCGTAATCCAAATCCAATATAATGTTGAGTTGTATTTGAAATATGATCTAGAATATGACGACATGTATTCATTGCAGAGGTTATAAAGAGAAATGGTGGATCCGACCTTTGGCAAACCCACAATCCCAAACAAATATAGTTTGTTTTATTTGAAATCCGATGGGTTCAGAACTATAACATTATATTGTGAATATTAAGTTAATCTCCATCGTAGTTAATATCCAATGGGTTGACTTTATAAATTTCATTAACATTCATTGTAGTAAGTGGTATCAGAGCATAAAATTTTAATTCATGTAAGTGTATGAAAGGGAGAATTTATTTATCTCCTCTTCCATTGATAGAAGTAGGAGAAATTCAGGATTGTAATAATTCTCAAAAGAATCTATTACATTCTGAAATGACATTTCAGTTTCAAAGAGAACATGGTAGAGGAGGTCGTAGAGGCAGACCAGTTGAAAATGCAGAGGTGATGGAGGAAATGAGAACTCTGCGTGTAGAAGTTGAATCCATAAGAAATGTTGGGAGAAGAGATCCTAAAGCAGGTGATGTCAGTGAAGCTGAGCAAGATGATAATACAAAAGAAGAAGAAATTACAGAAGAGAATCTTGGATTCAAATTATTAAAATCAGTTATGAGAGCTAGTTCAAAGTTCGGGACAGAGATAGTTTCATATAGTGGAGGCTTAAATCTAGAAGAATAGGTTGATTGGATCAATGTGTTAGACAAACAATTTGATTATGATGAGGTTCCCGATGAAAAGAAGGTGAAATTTGCAGTCACAAAGATGAAGGGCCATGCCTTGTTATGGTGGGGTGGTGTTCAAGTAGAGAGAAAAAGGAATAACAAAAAGCCAATCAAAAGTTGGGATAGAATGGTTTCAAAGTTAAAAGGTAAATTCTTACCTAAAGACTATCAACATTCCTTGCACAAACAGAAAAAAAAATTGAGGTAGAGATTGCTAACTATTAGAGAGTATACTGAAGAGTTCTACAAGGTGAATGTTAGAGCTGGTTATACTGAAGATGGATCTGAGAAGGTAGCAAGGTATATGAATGGTCTCAAATTAGAAATTCAAGATGAGTTGAGTCTCTTATCCCCAAATATAGTGGAGGAGGCATATCAATGTGCTTTAAAGGTGGAAGAGAAACTGAATAGAAGAAATAATTCAGGAAAAGGGAAAGGTCAAGCTTACATAGGTAAGGGACAACAAGCTAGGAAGAATAAGTTTTCAGCTCAAAAGGAATAATATGATACATCAAATCAGCAAGAACAATCCTCAAGAGGAAGAGGAAGAGACTTCATAGGAAGAATATATTTTCAGAGAGGCCGAGGAAGGGGTAGAGGATATGAGGTCATATGTTATACAAGTAGTAAGACAAAACATATGTCATGGGATTGTCTAGAGAATGTTGCAAGACAAGGAAATTCTTAGATTGCACAAGCTGAAGTGAACCAAGACTACTAGAGGATAATGATAAAGTTTCATAGGCAGAAGAAGCCTTATTGATGATGAGAACTTTACTAAAATAAAATGAAGAAGTGCATGAACCAACCCAAAGGAAAAATCTTCTTAGAACAATGTGCAAACCAAAAGGTAAGTGCTGCAAATTGATTATTGATAATGATAGTACTGATAATTTTATTTATGTGGAAATGGTTGAGAAGTTAGGACTGCAGAAGGAGATGCATCCTACACCATATAAAGTTTCTTGGTTGCAAAAAGGGCATCAAGTATTGGTAAATGAACAATGCATAGTTGATTTCCAGATTGGAAATTATAAGGATCAAATTTTATGTGATGTCATTCCGATGGATGTTTGTCATGTGTTGTTGGGAATATCATGACAATATGATAGAAAAGTGGTGTACAATTGATTTGAAAATGAAAAAGGATTGTGTGTACAAATTTTCAAGTGAAATAGTTATGTGATTTAGGAAATTGGATCAAGTTGCAAACACATAAACTTAATGAGTTTTTTTACTTAACATGAGCAACATAAAAAGACATAAACAACCATCATAAACAAGAACATAACACAACAAAATGATAAAGGAGTTCACCCCTCTCTTGGGCTACATCTGTTGGTCCACCTTCCAATGGATCATTTTCAATAATGTTCAAAGTGTCAAAAGCATTGCTTTACAATGCTCATAATGCAAAATAGATGGCTTCAATGGCTCCAGGACATCCAAAACCCCTAGTTGGGCTCTTCCTGCACCTGGTTTGGCTAAAACTTGAGAAGAAAACACTTCCTAGAAGTTTCTCCCCAATAGCTTGTTGTACATGCTCTCCAAAACTCACATGTGTGTGTCTAACGTGGACCCCGAGTGTTTCTCGTGCCAAAATCCCAGCACACGTGCCTTTCCACAAATTGTGGCATAATGGCACACCTTTAGGGGACTAAGCGCCTTTCCCGATGGAGGTTACGCTTGTGTGGACCCATGTGTCCAAGTGACGACCTAAACTTTAGCACTTATCCACTAGTCCGTTGGAATCTTCGCACCAGAGGTCATATGTTAAAGGAGCATGGGTTCGTGACCAAGATTTGGGGCTAAGCCCCGACCCTCTTATGCCCGAAACAAATGTTAGTGTGAATTCAAATAATATTATTGAACTATACATGTCAAGTACCAACGTAGGTGGGCTTGTAGCCTGACCTTTGCCAAGAATCTACCCCCCACGCTTGGAGGTCGCAGGTTTGAACCTGGTGGAAATCATAAAAGTTTACACCAACAACCAATAATGGGGTGCCATGTGGCACCTTCCCATTCACCACGAACATGCCACGTGTTAGTAGTGGATTGGTCGACCTCAAAACTTTCCAAATCACATGCCACATCATCCACTTGCTACATCATCACCTGACACATCACATTCCATGTCAGCAATACAATCCCCTGCCACGTTAACAATATGGTCTGCACAGTCAGCCTGTACGGACTGTACAATCAACATTTTTTTTGCTTGTTTGGAAAAGTGGACAAAACACGATATCTCAGTCATATGATGTTCATTTGAGCCCGTTCAAGTTGTGTTGGGATCATGAGCATTTGGACATCCAAAAGACTACTTTCATTCAATATGAATATGAGGGTACAATTCCCTCACCTTTCCAACCTCAATCCATCTATCTTTTCTTGGATTTGTGCCTTTAAGACCAACATGAAGGTATTCCACATTCCCTCGTTTTGAAGTTCTCATCTTCCTGTCAAGGATTGTATCCTCATGCAATTATGAAAGATATTATGGCGAGAAGTCATCCATGGAAGGAATATGAACATGATATATGTGATCATCAATCAAAGGAGGCTCATACAATCTCAAATTCTCAACATTAACAACTGCATACATTTTCATATAAGGAGGCAAATCCAAACGAAAGGCATTGTTACCAATCTTTTCAAGAATCTTGAAAGGTCCATATCTAATTGGTTTCAATTTTTTACCTTCTCCTTTAAGCCTATCCTTGCTAATGTAAAGCCAAACTTCATCTCCAACATGGAAACTATGATCAACACGATGCTTTCCATGTATTTTCTTGTACTTCGCTTGGCTCTTTTCCAACTGTTCTTGTACCATTTGATGCACCAACTGAATTTGTTCAATGAACTTATTTTCTCTATCAATATCATATTGACCATACATAACAATATCCTTCCCAAAGATAAAATCTAAAGGAGATTTTGGAAAATAACCAAAACATGCCTCAAATGGAGAAGTTTGAGTCGAAGAGTTATTAGCCTAGTTATAGTCATGTTGAATGTAGTGTAGGTGCTCATACCAAAGCTTAGGATGTTTGCTACAATAATCATGAAGAAGATGCACTACTATTCTATTCACCACTTTTGTTTGACCATCAGTTTGTGGATGAAATTATGTGCTCTTTTATAGCTTGGTGTCCATGAGTGCCCATAAGCTTGACCAAAATTTCCCAATAAATCGATAATCTCGATAAAAAATAATGGATTTGGGCCGTCCAAAATGTACCCAAACATGTTGAAAGAACATTCGTGTCATTTGTTCAACTGTAACCTACTTCTTACAAGGCATCAAAATACACATTTTTCTTAAACGGTCAACCATGACATAAAGATAATCACGATTCCTTTTTGACATAGGCAGACCTCCTACAAAGTCCATGGAAATGCTTTCCCAAGGAAGAGAAGGAACCAAAAGTGGAGTATACAAACCCAAATTTCTATTTCTAGGCTTACTTGTAGCACATAAAGAACATCCTCTTACATATCTTGAAACACTTTCATTCATTTTAGGCCAATAACAATACCTTTGCAAATTAGCCACCATCATGGCTAGCAATAAGAGAAGAATGTGCTTCCCTTATAATGTTGACTCTTTCAACCTGTGGAATACATAGCTTACTAAGATGATACAAAAGCTTATCATGCACATGGTAATCCAATTCCTCAACTTGGTTAGAATGACACAAAGTTGCATAACCTCTTTAAAATCAACGTCTAAAGCATATTGTTCAACATAGCTCTCGTGCATGGTAGAATTATGCTTAAGAATAATTGAAGCACTAATAATAGGCCTAGAAAGTATATTAGAAACTTTGTGATAAATTTCTTTCTTATACATGATAACCAAGTGGAATTGTTGTAGAAAACCCATCCATCTGAAGTGCCTTGCTTGTTGTAGCTTTGTTTGTGATTGTAAATATTGCAATGGTTGATGATATGTGTGAATGATAGTTTCTTTTCCCAACAAATAATGTTTCCATTTTTTCACACTTTGCACCAATGCATAGAAATCCTTATCATAAGTAGGATAATTAATCACATCACCACTAAAAGTTTCAGAATGAAAACAAATGGGCTTACCATGTTGCTACAAGACTACTCACATTGCATAGTTACTTGCATCTGTTTGTATCTCAAATGGCTGTCTCAAATTAGAAAGTGAAAGAACTTGAGTTGAACTAATCTTCTCCTTCAATGCATCAAATTTTTTTTGTTGCTTTCCTCCCCATTGGAAAACTTTCTTGATGCTTGTCACTGCATGTAATGGAGCTGCAATTGAAGTGAAGTTAGCAATAAACTTTCTCCAATATTGTCTTGCTCCCAAAAATCTTCTTACCTCTGTCACATTGTTGGGCTTGGGCCAATCCAAAATGAATTTGACCTTGGAAGGATCTGTTTTCAGTTCTCCTCCTCCAACAATATGTCCCAAGTAAATAAGTGAAGTCTTTCCAAACTCACATTTAGACATCTTTAAAAACATATTTTCTTTCTTCAAGACATCTAAAACTTGCTTTACATGCATAACATTCTCTTCATGATATTTTCTAAATATCAAGATGTCATCCATGTATACAATCACACAATCATCAAGAAAAGGCCTTAAGACATCATTCATAACTCTCATGAATGTAGCAGGAGCATTACAAAGCCCAAATGGCATAACCATCCATTCAAACAAGCCTTGCTTTTTTTTGAAAGATGTCTTCCATGTGTCTCCTTCAACAATCCTAATCTGATGATATCCACTTCTCAAATCAAACTTAGTAAAATACTTAGCATCTTTCAATTGATCAAGCAAATCATCAATTCTAGGAAGAGGATAACGATTATTTACCGTAATCTTGTTCAAGGCTCTGAAATCTACACATATGCACCATGTACCATCTTTCTTTGGTACTAAAACAATTGGTGACCCACATGGTGAAGTGCTTGGTATGATAACCCCTTTGTCAAACAACTATTGGATTTGTTTTTTAATTTCATCATTCTCCATGACTGAGATCCTATACATACCAATGTTTGGAAGAGGACAATCTTGTTGCAATTGTATCTCATGTTGGATACCCCTTTTAGGAGGAAATCCTTTTGGTTCTTGAAACATATCATCATATTGGTTAACAACCTCATATAAATCAGATTTTAACTTTGCATCACAACCTTGGAAAGCTTCTTTTTCAACATTGTCTTTGGGTTTGATCATCAAGAGGAAAAAATTCTTACTAGCATTGACTAATCTCTTCATTTGTCCATCATTTTCAAGTGATAAATTCAAATTCTTTGTATGTTCTCTAACAATGTACTCAACTCCATTTTTAAACAAATGATATTTGTTCTCATGACGACGAAATATGGCTCCCCTATCATATAAATATGGACTTCCCAAAATAATACCACAAATATCCAATGGAATAAAATCAAGCTCTACCTCATCTATAAAGTTTGCAGTGATGGAAAATCTAAGTTTACATATTCTTGTCACATGCAATTTGGCATTGGCACATATCCATCCTAGAGGATATGGTTTATGATGTGGAGTATTTTCCAAATGAAATTTATTAACAGTTTCTTCAGATATGAGGTTTTCTTGTGATCTAGTATCAAAAAGAGTATCTATCTTAGTATTCTTTGAAATAACCCTTATGTGGAAAAACTCTATTCTTTCTTTTTCATGTTGAGTTTCATTGAGGCTACTACTTGAAGATCTAGTACTTGCAATAGAATACTTACCTTGAAAACCCATGGCTGTAATTTTTGTTTCATCTCTTGAATCAATACCTAAATCATGTTGTGTAGTTGCAACAGTCTTTGGTTTCCCCTTATGGATGAACTTTTTGGGTCTCATTTCAGGATGAAGTTTCAAACAATGGTCTTCATCATGGTCATATTTTGAATATTTTTTACATGAGAGTTTCTCTCCCTCTTTCTTGACTAAAGGATTCTTTCTTCCATTTCCTTTGAATTTCCTCTTTCCCTTGTCTCCCTTGACAAATGGCTTCTTGTTTCCCTCTTGAGGTTCATTCCTCCCTCTTGCTTCCAAATGAGTTTCCCGTACACAAACTTCATCTAGATTTGTAGGTTTAAACATAAGTATTGTGTGTCTCAAATAGCTATGCAATCCTCCAATGTATTTGAGTAAATTTTCTTGAGAAGATAAATCTACACCCAAAATCAAAGATCTTTTTCTAAATTATTGAGTGTAGCTTTGCACATGTTTCCCTTTAGCTTCTCTAAAAAATTTCCAATCCATAATACCTTTCTGCATGTATGCTAATGGATAAAATTGTTGTTTAAGTGCAACAATAAAATCATTCCAAGAGGATATAACTTTACCATGTTTCTTCATGTCCTCTTGAGTTTTGGCTTCCCACCAAATGAGTGTTGCACTTTCCAATCTAAGAGAAGAAAGATGAATATTAGTTTCATCATCTTTGATTCTTTGTATCCTACAATACACTTCAATATGACGAATCCAGTTATCCAATTTATCAACATTTACCTCTCCATTGTACATAGGAAATTCAAACTTAATATCAAGCTTAAGCAAAGGAGTTTGTGGAGGAATTTTTGTTCGACAACACAAGTATTCCAACAGAGGACGAACACCTTCAGTAACCACTCACATAACCAGATCAAATATCAACACACCGATGTTTTCATGTGGTAAAACCCCTACGGGGAAACATCCACGGCCCCAGCCAACGCGACCACTTGGAGCAGTTTATTAATGCAAAGAAAAAGATTACATAAATATTTTACAAGAGAGTTTCTCACAATTGATCATCGACAAATGACCCTCCATTCTCTTTAAATAGAGATCATGGACCAATCAGGTGTTAAGCCACAGATCAATGGTCATTAATATCAAGGAGAGTATGAACCATTATATCACTCTATGTTGGGAACATATCGTGACCGTCAGATTTCCTAAATACAAATGCATACTAATGCATACTAAAGAAACACACTAAGAAACACAATTTTACCTAACGACATATTATACCAAGAAGATCTTAACTAACTCCTAAGTGTCTAAATATCATAACATCCCCCCTTAAGAAGAACTTGGGATAGGATTGAAGGATTTACAATAGTGACACAATAGCAGAAGGAATGAGGCATTAGAGCCTATCCCCCCTTAATGACAACTTCTTGAACTCCTAACATAGATCAAAGTTTGGAAAACTTCGCTTCTGTAAGAGACTTTTTGAAAATGTCTGCAACTTGATCTTCTGTAGGGAAAAAGAGCACTTCAATAACTTGATCATGAATTAGCTTTCTGATGAAGTGCATTTGTAGCTCGATGTGTTTTCTACGCTGATGTTGAACTGGGTATTTGGCGATCTT
Source organism: Picea engelmannii (assembly GCA_009831015.1). NCBI lineage: Eukaryota > Viridiplantae > Streptophyta > Pinopsida > Pinales > Pinaceae > Picea > Picea engelmannii. The sequence continues at coordinate 477,711 of ML779822.1, read as the reverse complement.
GATGGCACTCTGATTGTCACACCAAAGGATGGTCGGATGCTGGTGCTGGAATCCAAACTTCGAAAGGATCTGTCGAACCCACAGGGCTTCCTGACTTTCATTTATCGTTGCTCGGTACTCTTCTTCTACCGAAGAAAGTGAAATAGCCTGTTGTTTCTTACAGGCCCAAGTGACAGGTCCCGAACCAAGGCTGAAAACATAACCTGCAGTAGACTTCTGATCATCAGGGTCACTGGCCCAATCCGACTCAGTGAAACCAACCAATAAAGGATTCTGCCCTGAACTGTAATGTATCCCGAACTGAACTGTACCACGAACATAGCGAAGTATCCTTTTAGCTTCTTTCCAATGGATTTCATGGGGTGTTTGCATATACCAGGAAACAAGACCAACAACAAAGGAAATATCAGGACGGGTATGAGTCAAGTATAAGAGGCTACCAACTAACTGACGATACATGGTGGCATCAACTTCAGGAGAAGTACAGGTGGCAGTAAGCTTGACTCCAAACTGGAAGTGAGAAAGGTTTGGTTTACAAACGTCCATGTGAAAGCAATGAAGAAGGTCACAAGCATACTTAGACTGGAAAAGAAAAATTCCTTCATTGGTTTGCAAAACTTGGAGGCCAAGGAAATAGTGCAAAAATCCTAAGTTTGTCATTTCAAATTTCTTCTTAAGGCTAGTTTTCACATGGTTTAAAATTTTTGAGTCACTACCAGTAAGGATAAGGTCATCAACATAAAGGACAAGGATTATGAGATGGATTCCTACTTTCTTGGTATAGACATTAGGATCAGAATGGAATCTAGAGAATCCAGTGGCAATAAGAATGGTGTCCATTTTGGCATACCAATCTCGGGGAGCTTGCTTGAGACCATAAAGATATTTATTAAGGCAACAAACAAGGTTAGAGTCATTCTGGAGATAGACAAGAGGTTGTTCCATGTATATTTATTCTTGCAAATCTCCATGCAAGAAGGTGGATTTAACATCCATCTGATGGACCTCCCATTTATGTGAGGCAGCAAGGGAAAGAACAAGGTGGATGGAATTCATTTTGGCTATAGGGGTAAAGGTTTCACGATAGTCAATTCCTTCAACATGGGAAAATTCTTTGGCAACTAAACGAGCCTTGTGTCTTTCAACACTTCCATCTGATGCATACTTAGATCTGTAGACCCATTTACATCTGACAAGTTTTATTCCTTTTTGAAGAGGTACAAGATCCCAAGTATTATTTTCCATGAAAGAATGATACTCTTCATTCATTGTTGTATCCCAATCTGGATGACCTGAAGCTTCTGCAAATGTCTCTGGATCATGAGTTTTTGAAACTTGAGCCAAAAGAGAAGAGGCTCGTTGGAACTGTGAACGTGTCTGATGCTGATCTGAAGGATCGTCGACAAGATCACCAACTGCTTCTCGTGTTGAACGTACCCATCTAGGAAGCGGTGGAGCTGGTGTTGGTTCAGGTTGAAAGGACTCATCTGGAGGAGGGTGAGCAGGAGGAGGTGGATTTTCATCCTCATTGTCATCACCTGAAGAAGAAACCAGAGAAGAAAAAGGCACAAATGATGAATATGGCTCACAGGTTGAAGAAGGCACAACCATTGAATTAGGCTCGCAGGCCAAAGAAGGCACAAATGCTGAATTAGGCTCGCAGGCCAAGAGATTTTCATGAAATTTAACATCTCTTCTAATAATAATTTCATTACAATGTGATTGAAGAAGTCTATAACCTTTGACATCTTCATAATAATCAACAAATATACACCTCTCACTTTTAGGTTGCAATGCTTTCCTTTTCTCATCAGGAATGTGAGCCCATGCTATACTGCCAAATACACAAAAGTGACTTACATTTGGTTTAATTTTATTCCAAGCTTCTTCTGATGTTATATTTTTAAGAGCCTTTGTGGGAGTGGGATTTACTATGTAATTTGCACAGTTGATGGCTTCCACCCAATAATTTAGACTTAATCCCTTAGATTGGATCATACAATTAGCCATTTCTTTTAATGTGCGGTTCTTTCTCTCAACAACACCATTTTGTTGTGGTGTATATGGAACAGTGTGTTGCATTTGGATTCCCTGTGTATTGCAATAATTTGTAAAATTATTGTTCACATATTCGCCTCCATTATCTATTCTTAACCTTTGAATTTGATGGCCAAATTTCTTTTCTACAAGGGCCTTGTAGGCCAAAAACTTGTCAAAAACTTTGTTCTTAAGTTTTAAGAAGTAAACCCAAGTACGTCTGGAAAAGTCATCAATGAAAGTTAAGAAATACTTGCACCCAGAAAAAGAAGGAGAAGAAAGTGGACCACAAAAATCAATGTGAACAAGCTACAAAGGACCCGAGGTGTGCCAAAAGGCACTTTTTCAAAACTGCCCCGATGATGTTTTCCAAGAACACAACCGACACAAACACCATCTCTGCATGAAACAAGAGGAAGATCAGTCACCATCTGTTGATTACATAGGTCCTGCAATGAGCGATAATTTAGATGACCAAACCGCTCATGCCAAAGTTTGCTCAAGTCATCACTATGAGCAACAAAAACTGATGAAAAAGATGATGACCCAAAGTTGTCAAACTTGTACAACCTGGTAATATCATTAGCAATTCCAGTTTCAAGAACATGAGTAGGATCTTTTATATCTTTGATTACAACTTGGTGAGGTGAAAACTCTACAGTTTTACCTTCAGCTGAATGAGTGATTTGATATACTAATAGAAGGTTACAAGAAAGACTTGGAACACATAAGACATCATTGAAATGGCCATTTTCTACTTGTACTATTCCAGATCCTTCAACACTAAGAGATCTATCATCACCAACAAATATTTTCTTGGTGTTACATTCACCAAAAATATGTTTCTATCCTTAGCCATATGATAAGATGCTCCAGAATCAATAAGCCACTTATCAAAAGTAGAAGTAGAAGGTGTATTGAAGGAGAAACCAGAAGAAGAAAGTGCATGTCCATGAGAAGAAGAAGAAGAAGTAGAATCAATACTAATGTTGTGCTTCTTCATCGCTGCTTCTAAAGCTGCCATCTTCTTGAAACATTTGGACTCATCATGACCATATTTATCACAAAAGTTGCAATGTCTGTTAGTATTCTTATTTTTATATTTTTCTCCTTTGTCACCATTAGGAGTTGAAGCTGTCTGAGTGGGTTTGGCACCCTTATATTACTTGTTGTTATAGCGAGGATGTTGCTTCTTGGGATACTTGGGTTTATCTTTTTGTTGGGCAACTAAGGCTTTGTTATAGGTACCTGTAGTGCTGATCACTCCAAGTTGTATAAGATTATCTTCCTCTCTAATCAAAGAAGAACAAAAGGACTCAAGAGTGGGTTTTTCATAATCTTTCCCTAGAGCCTCTCTCATGGCATAAAATGTAGATACAAACACATAATATGGACTACCTAGCTTAGAAAGAATAAGATAGATGCAACGCTCTTCCTCCATTTTTATCTTACATTCTTCACATAAAATTCTAAGTGTTTTAAACTCAGATAAATAGTCTCCAAGGAAAGAAAAATCACTTGGACTGAATGTCAATATTTGATTTTCTAACTGTTGTGCTCGAATAATATTGAGTTTACCAAACACAGATTCAATCTTGTCCCAAGATTCTTCGGGGTCATCAATTTCTTGAAGGTGGTACCTTAAATCAAGAGAGATAGACATTCCAATTAGTCCTCATGCTTCGTCATTCCTATTATCCCACTTGGATTTATTATCATCATCAATGGGTGCATTTTCCTTTCCAAAGGTAATCCGGTACAAACCTTTATTTCTTAATAAATCTTCCATATGAGATTTCCATTGGAAGTAGTTGTTGCTGGTAAGAAAGACATTACTTGTAGAATCCATATGAAATATGAAGATAATATGGATTTAAAAACTGAAACTAATGATCTGTATAGAAAGAGCTCGAAAAATTATGTGGTTTTAAAAAAAACGGCAATAAAAACGGACTTCCGATGTGAGAGTTATGCCCTTTTAAAAAAAAGGCATAAATGGTAACCAACTGACCACGTGATAGTGTAAGTTGCTTTATGAAGTGACCCACTTTTATAAAGAGAAGTGGGGATCACTTTTACAATGAAGTTACTTTATAATAGAAAATCTGCATGTAAAATAAATAACTCTAAAATAAAATATTAAAGCTACTTATAGTGATTAACTTTTATACTTGAAGCGAAATACACTTTACAATTTTAGCATGAACTTTTTCAAAAAGGTAACAAAAGAGAGACTTGAACTCAAGACCTCTTACTTAATAAGGAAAGTTTTAACCAAATGGTCTAATGAAACATATTGTAATGTTCAGAAGGAGGGTTATTGTTGTTGTTGTTGAAGATGGCCTTGGAGAGCGTGCTAAAAAAATACTCTTTGCACACAGGAAAAAATTTCACTTCTCGATGACAACAAGGGTTAGATCTCAGTTAGCATAACTGGAAGATGCACCTTTTCCTATTTGTTTCTGATTTGCCAAGATCACACATGGAACGGGGAAAAGAGCATACACAGATCTAAAAGAGTAGCAACCCGTAAATAAAAAAAATACAAACCGAAATAAAATCAAAATAAAACTTTGCATAAATTTTAAAAATGTGTATTCAGGCTTTATACCTCCGGATCTGACTGTAATGGCCGTATATTGGGCAAACAGAAACCTTTTCGAGTGAAACGAAAAGTGTTCCTGAATGAAACGAGTGCTCCAGACGCAATGGAACAGTCCTCTCAACCCAGAAATGTACCAAAATGCTAGAAAATGGAGATGAGTCAACTCGGATTCACGATCTCGATCTACAATAGGAGCGGGTCTTCAAACAGGCTCTGATACCATGTTCGACAACATAGGTATTCCAACAGAGGATAAAAACCTTCAGTAACCACTCACATAACTAGATCAAATATCAACACACCGATGTTTTCACGTGGTAAAACCCCTATGGGGAAACATCCACGGCCCCAACCGATGCGACCACTTGGAGTAGTTTATTAATGCAAAGAAAAATATTACTGAGAGATTTTACAAGAGAGTTTTTCACAATGGATCATCGAAAAATGACCCTCCATGTTGTTTAAATAGAGATCATGGACCAATTGGGTGTTAAGCCACGGATCAATGGCTATTAAGATCGAGGAGAGTATGAACCATCAAATCACTCTATGTCGAGAATATATCGTGACTGTCGTATTTCCTAACTACAAATGCATACTAATGCATACTAAAGAAACACACTAAGAAACACACTTTTACCTAACGACATATTAGACCAAGTAGATCTTAACTAACTCCTAAGTGTCTAAATATCCTAACATCCCACCTTAAGAACAAC
>ML779822.1:435222-472300 GCA_009831015.1 Picea engelmannii | reverse complement strand
GGAGAATTTGGAGGTGGTTGTGAAATGGTAGAAGAAGTGGAAGATGGAGGTGAAGGAGGTGGAGTATCACCATTCCCTCCATTTCCTTTTGGAGTTTTATCACCACTATCTTCATTACCTCTTGGAGGATTTGAGCTTTCACCATGCAACCTTGCATTCCTTTCTTGAAATAAAACTTTCACCATTTATGTCATATCATAAAAAGATTTTCTGAAAGTTTCATTTTCTTAAGTAAGAGTTTCATGACTCTCCTCATGAGCCATACTTGGTGAATGCCTCCTTTAAGCTTGAGGTGATTATGTAGTTCTCATTCTTGAAAGTTCAGAACTTGGCTCTACAAGTTGACATTGTCCTCTTGTGAGCTTCAAAGTTGTAAGCATCAGAAAACAAAAACTTGCAAACAATCAAACCTTCAAAAAACTTAGCTCTGATACCAATTTGATCTGAAAATGAAAAAGGCTTGTGTGTACAAATTTGCAAGTGAAATAGTTATGTGATTTAGGCAATTGGATCAAGTTGAAAACACAAAAACTTAATGAGTTTTTTTACCTAACATGAGCAACATAAACAGAAATAAACAACCATCATAAGAAAGCACATAAGATAGAAAAATTATAAAGGAGTTCACCCCTCTCTTGGGCTACATCTCTTGGTCCAGTTTCCAATGAATCATTTTCATTAATTCTCAAAGTGTCAAAAATAGTGATTTATAATGCTCATAATTCAAAATAGATGGCTTCAATGGCTCTAGAACGTCAAAAAACCCCTAACTGGGCTCTTCTTGCACTTGGTTTGGCCAAACACTGAGAAGAAAACACTTCCTGAAAGTTTCTCCCCAATAGATTATTGTACCTACTCGCAAAAACGCACCTGTGTGTGTCTAACTTTGCTCCCGAGCATTTCTAGTGCCAAAAACCCAACAAGCGTGCCTTTTCGCAAATTGTGGCATAATGTCGCATCGTTAGGGGACTAGGCGCCTTTCCCGATGAAGGTTATGGTCACATGGCCCCATGTGGCCAAGCACCGAACTAAACTTTATCACATTTCCGCTAGTCCGTTGGAATATCCACGCCAAAGGTCATATGTTAAAGGAGCATGGGTTTGTTACTGAGGGCTAGGGATAAGCCTCGACCCTTTTCCGCCCGGACCAAATGTTAATGCGAATTCAAATAATAGTTTTGAACTATGCAGGTTAAGTGCAACATAGGAGGGCTGGTAGCTCGGCCTTTTCTAGGACTCAGCCCCCCATGCCTAGAGTTCACGGGTTAGACCCCGATGGAAACCATAAAAGTTTACACCAACAACCAATAACGGGGTGCCACATGGTAGCTTCCCATTCGCCATGAATATGCCACATGTTAGTCGTGGATTGGTCCACCTCGACACTTTCCAACTCACCTGCCACATCATCCACTTGCCACATCATCACCTGACACATCACCTGCCATGTCAGCAGTACGATCCCTGTGCCACGTCAACAGTACGGTCTTCACAGTCAGCCTATATGGACTGTACAATCAACATGTTTTTTCCATGTTTACCAAAGTGGAAAAAATGCAATACCTCAGTCATACAATATTTGTTTGATCCCGTTCAAGTTGCATTGGGATCATGAGGATTAGTTCTACGCAATGAATCCATTTTTGAGCAATTTCGAGCACTTTGATTTTTGAGAATTTTTTTGATCCCCTGGATCAACAATGGAAAAGATAATACTTTTACATTTGAGAAGGAATGCAGAAGGCATACTCTTGTTCCTCTTAAGGATGAAAGATAAAAAGAGTAGACAAGTCCAAAAGTATTTTTGGTTACAGAAAAGGAATTTCTGAAGCATGTGCAAGATGAAGAGGTAAGTTTGTTGTTGTTGGAAAACCTAGGATTGTTTTAACCAACACAAGAATAGATGACTTGCCTATTGAAATTCATAAATTGTTAAAGGAGTATGTGGATATTGTAGTTTATGATTTTCCTAATGAACTACTACCTGTTAGAAGTATTATCCATCATATAGACCTGATTCCTGGAGCTAGTTTTCCAAACAAAGAAACTTACATAATGACTCCAACATAAAATGAAGAGATCAACAAACATGTGCAAGAATTGTTGAACAAGGGATTGGTCAGAGAAAGATTAAGTCCATGTGTTGTACCTACCGTTTTGAGCCTAAATAAAGGAGAGTGGAGAATGTGCACAAATTCTAGAGCCATAAATAAAATCACCATCAGGTATCGTTTTCCTTTACCCATAATGGATGACTTGATGGATTGTTAAAGTGTTACCAAATATTTTTCAAAGATAGATTTAAAAAGTGGATATCATTAGATTAGAATGAGGGAAGGTGATGTATGGAAAATATCCTTCAAGACAAACAATGGACTATATGAGTTGTTTGTTATGCCTTTTGGTTTAACTAATGCACCTAGTACTTTTATGAGACTTATGAATGAAGTACTTAAGGAATTCACGAGGAAATTTTTCATTGTTTATTTATATGATATTCTTGTTTTTAGTAAAACTAGAGAAGACCATGTTAGGCACTTGAATTTGGTTATAAATAAACTACATCAAGATAAAATCTTAATAAACTTGAAGAAATGTTTCTTTATGAAAACATAATTGGTTTATTTAGGATTTGTGATTTCACAAGAAGGATTAAAGATGGATCCAGAGAAAGTGAAAGTAATTAAAGAGTGGGCATCTCCAAGAAACATAATTGAAGTTAAAAGTTTTCATGGGTTCTCAAGTTTCTGTGGGAAATTTATAAGAAACTTTAGTGGTATTTGTGTTCTAATCCTAGAAACTGTGAAGAAAGAAAAACAACCATTTAGATGGACATAGGCAAAAGAAAAAGGATTCAAATTGTTGAAGGAAAAGATTACTAAGAAACCTATCTTATCTCTCCTAGATTTCAACAAAATATTTACAGTTAGATGTGATGCCAGTGGGACAACACTTGGAGGCATCTTGAGTCAATTTGACTGGCCAATTGCATATTTCAGTGAGAAACTGAATGAGGAAAAACAAAAATACTCCACTTATGATAAATAATTCTATGCAGTGATCCAAGATTTGAAGAAATGGAGGCATTACCTCACGCCTAAAGAGTTTGTTTTATATTATGACAATCATCTTTTGCAGTTCATAACTAAGCAAGAGAAATTAAATCAGAAACATGCTAAATGTGTAGAATTCATGCAAAATTTTACTTTTGTATTAAAACATATTAGTGGAAGCTCTAACAAGGTTGCATATGCTTTGAGCAGAAGGTGTTTAGTTTTGCAGGAGTTCCAAGTGAATGTTATTGGATTAGAACATCTCAAAGATATGTACCCTAAAGATGCATATTTTAAGGAATCATATGAAGCATGTCAGAATCCAGTTTTGAGAGATAGAAGTCCATGGATGGATTCCACACTGCAAGAAAGATTGTTGTTCAAAGGAAGTAAATTGTGCATTCCAAAATGTTCAATGAGAGAAAATTTGTTGCAGGAAAATCATGGTGGAGGACTTGTTGGTCATTTGGGCAATGAAAAAAATTGTGCTCAGTTGAGTAATTTTTATCATTGTCCAAGAATGAGGACTAATGTTCAGAAATTTGTGGGAAGATGAAAAATTTGTTGGCATGCAAAGGGTAGACACCAGAACACAGGCTTATATCATCCACTGTGAATTCCAAAAAGACCTTGGGATGATGTGAGTATGGATTTTGTTTTGGTATTGCCAAAAAATCAGAGAGGCAATGATTCAATTTTTGTTGTGGTATATATATTTTCTAAAATGGCAAATTTTATACCCTATTATAAAACTAGTGATGAAACTCATATTCTGTCTCTGTTTTTTAAAGAAGTAGTAAGACTACATGGTATTCCTGTTAGTATTGTTTCGGACAGAGATACTAAGTTTGTTGGACACCTCTGGAGGACATTGTGGAAGAAATTGGGAACAAGTATTCGCTTTAGTTCAACCTACCATCATCAAAAAGATGGTTAAACTGAAGTTACAAATAGAAGTTTGGGTAATTTAATGATAATCTTAGTAAGTGAACATCTTAATCAGTGGGATTTAGCTTTACCACAAGATGAATTTTATTATAATGACTCACCAAACAAAAGTACAAGGTTAATTCCTTTTAAGATTGTCTATGGAGTGGACCCAATATGAGTGTTTGAGCTTAGAGATTTGGGACAAATGGAGAAGAGAAGCACAAATGTAGAATATTTTTCTTCAGATATGCAGATGTTGCATGAAAAGGTTAAAGAATAGTTACATAAAAATAGTTTCAAGTACAAACATAAAGCAAAATTGAAGAGAAGGGAAGTTTTTTTTGAGGAAGGTGATTTAGTATTGGCACATTTGAGGAAAGAAATATTTCCTAGAGGCACACATAACAAAATGAAGGTTAAAAAGATTGGGCCTTGCAAGATTTTGAGAAAATTTCCAGCCAATGCTTATGAGATTGAACTTCCAGAAGACATGGGAATCTCTCCCATATTTAATGTAGCAGATTTAATTTCATATGTGGAACCTGAAGAAGAAAAATCATCAAATGGTTTAGACAGAGACATGGGAGAACAAGTAAAATGACAAAAAAAAATTCCTACAGAGAAGAAGCTGCAGATAGAAAGAATTTTGGATATTAGAGTGTTGAAAAAGACAAGAGGGAAATAGTACTATGAGTAGTTGGTGAGTTGCAGGATCATCCACTGGAAGATGCTACTTGGGTAACTACTGTACTAATATAGAAAAGTGGTAGTACTATAGAAGAAATCATGAACATGAGTTCATGAATTTTTATGACCTGAGGAGTCTGATGCAGGAGCATGATCTCAAAGAACAAAATCGTCATTGGATTTGAAGTCAAATACAAGTTTACCAAAAAGAGTTGATTCTCTTAATTGTTTTTCTTCTTTTATTAAATTTAGAAGTCAAATTGAATGATACAACAAGGATTTTGAATCCTTCTTTGTAACAGAGATATAAGTTGTTTTTATTTCTAGGCTAGATTGTAGGATCTAGGGTTAAATAAGGTGCTCAATCCAATTTTAGTGGATATGAGAAACAAAAAATGTTTGTATTTAATCCCATCAAGGCTATTGCATTCAGGGGGGGGGATCAATCAAAATTGGAATAAGGACGAAATTGGTAAATTTTGGATTGTCAAATAAAGAGGTTAAAATTTTAGACTAAAATTATTCATCCCCAAAGTTCATTGTGTGTATATGATCAATTGATTGCTTCATGAATCATGTATAACTCTACAAAAGTTCCATCAAATTTGTTGAGAACAAGACTATAAGTGCATTGTGATATTTCAGTCTGAAATATAAGCTCTGTTTCAATTAGAATTTCGTTGCTTAGTACAATAAAACCATGAGTAAATTATATATTGAAATTGTGTGGTTTATAATCGATCTAGGGCTAAGATCGATGATCATAATCCATTATGGTGAAGGTATATGCACACGAGTTAACATAGGGACCTGTACCCGTAATCCAAATCCAATATAATGTTGAGTTGTATTTGAAATCTGATCTGGAATTAGACGACATGTATTCATTACGGAGGTTATAAAGAGTAATGTTGGATACAACCTTTTGTGGACTCGCAATCCCAAACAAATATATTTTGTTTTATCTGAAATCCGATGGGCTCGAAACTATAACATTATATTGTGAAGATTAAGTTAATCTCCATCGTAGATATGTAGGTCTAACTATTTTTGTAGGTCTATGGGTTGAATTTATAAATTTCATTGACATTCACTGCATTACTCATCCCATATAAACGGAGTTGCATTCTTCAAGAGACGCATGAAACCCTTAGTAATATTGGCATAGTTTACTATAAAACAACGTAAGAAGTTAGATTTCCCCTATAAACCTTGAAGCTGATGAATGTTGTGTGGGGGAGGCAATAAACCTTTAAATTATCCACCATGATCCCAGTCTCATTAACTAAGAATCCTAAAATATGACCCAACCTAACGTGGAAGATGCACTTGTGAGGTTTTAAATGGATGCGATAATACCGACATCTCTCAAAGACTAGCCGAAGTTGGGTAGAGTGATCCACTCTCTTACGAGAGTGAGCAGTGAGATCATAGAGGTAAGCTTCGACTATATTCTTGAGATCGTGAAAAGTGGAGTTCATGGCTTGTTGGAAGGTTGTTCTGGTGTTTTTAAGGCCAAAAGGCATTTTCCGGTATGAGAAAGTACCCCAAGGACAAATAAATGTCGTCTTATGTTGATCCTCAGTTTTAATATGAATTTGGTTGTATCTTGAAAATATGTCCATAAAATAAAAAACCCCACTTCCCGCACAATCATTGATAATTTGATCAATGAAAGGTGTCAAGAAGTTGTCTTTAGGATAGGCCATATTCAGGTCTCAAAAATCCATATACACACGAATGGTTCCTTGCTTCTTATTCACAAGAATGGGATTGGATACTTATTCAATCAATGGAACTGAGTAGATAAAACTTGCATTAACTAGTTTCTCCACCTTTGCCTTAATAGAAAGGGCCTTCCTAGGATTAACAACTCTAAGTCATTGTTGAACAGGTTTAGCATCCGAGTAGGTTTTAATCTCATGTTCGACAATGTGAGGGTCGATTCCTAGAATCTCTTCATATGACCAAGTTAATACATCACATAATTATTTGAAGATATCGATATAGATCTAAATTTCTTCAGGTGAACAATCTGCACCGATATATAAATTTTCAATTTTACCACAAATGCAAGAGATGTCGATCATGATAGTAGGAGAGATACTCGCCATGTTTCCTTCGGCATAAATGTCATGCGTATATAGTGGAACTATAGCGTGACCGACTGTCTCACTCAAGGTAGATCTAAAATCATCTTTTTCGATCCTAACAAGATTTGGGAGGAAGTAAGAGCGATGATGTATATCATCCCATGGCCTATCAAAACCATTCATGGCATCTAATATCACTTCATCTAAAGGTAAAGTATCATCGAGGAAATTATGTGAGCAAGATGGTGAAGTGGCCCATATGGGTCGAATAACATGATCCTCCTCGTCCATCAACAAGGAGACAAGATCTGGGTTGGCAATAGAGTCGAGAACAACTCGATACTCTATCTCTGCCACCAACAATGGCATTTCCATTCCAATATGTGACTGAAATTCACAAGACATAGTCGAGGAAGGTAAGGTCCAAGGATCATTAAAATAAGAAGTGCAGAAAGGAACAAACCTCATTGACAAATAATACCTACTGGACATGGCATAGATATGATGAACTAGTGCCATGAAATCAAAGGTACCCATAAGGGAGGAATACATTATGACACCAATATCCTCAGTTTTCAGCTAAGAATTGTCAATCACGAGGATCGAAGTTCCAACAGATTCATTGGGACTAGCATGTGAAAAGGACAACTGATCAATTGTCATGGTTTTCCTTTTGTGAGGAAAACATAAAGTATGAAAAACAGACGATATGACTGTAGTTGTAGCATATGTCCAGTTACGCCTTACTAATAATTTATAGTCACGGGGCGCATCAACCACCTCGACATCCATCTCCACTGTCTTTCCACCTAACTGGACCAAAAAGGTAGGAAGAATACCATGGGGATGAAAAGAACGACCATCAAATGTAGTCAACATAGTCATAGATTGAGAGAGGGTCGGAGAGCCAATGGCTCTCCAACAGGTTAGGGACATCATGCATGTTGCAACGCCTTCATCGATAACGGTACGTTTGATGGTATACTTTGAGTAATCCACATGGATTTGAAATTCCATGTGATAAGGAAAGTGAGGTTTCACATATGTGATGCCAAACTTTATAACCTTAGAGCCACAGGAGTCTAGAGCTCCTAACGCAGATAACAATTCATTCCTCTGTGAAGGATATGTATGGAGTACCTCCAAATCCGACATTGCGCAAGGGGTTTGGCTCAGATCTTCGATAATAGAGTAGTTATGGGAAACTCTAACATTAGGGTTATGGGTAGAGCATTTGAGTACTCCTTTCAGAATACGAGACAAAGGCTCTGGATTTTCTATCTTTAAAGGTGTTTCTGGAGGAGGGGGGGACTCTAGACCTAGAACAACCTGTGAAGAACTGTAATCGCGAGACCGAGTGGCTACATTAATCTGAGACTTGACCATATTTATGCATAAACGATCACCTTCATGCGTTAGTGGTTTTTGATTCCCACTCGCCACATTTCCAGGATTAGAGGAGCTTGATTCCATGTGTTGATTATGCAGAAAAGGATTAGTCAGCACAATGAGCGGTAGAGACAAGAGCCTCGAAGCTTCCTCGAGTTTGGGGCACAAGTGGGTAAGGTGATAGTCAGTACAAAGCTTGCAAGGAAACTTCACCTTTCACATTTCTTTATTGCCTTCACTAACATTATTGTTTGATTTATCATTGTTAACATTGTCCTTGGGTTTATTATTATTCTTCCTCCCACCTTTACGATTTTTACCATTTTCTTTCCTTGTATTCTCTCTTGGTTGCTAGTTACCATTGGGGTTGGTCGACGACTATATAGAATGCACATCCACCGACTGAGTGGGAGTGGAGGACACAAACGAAGCTTGTCCTCCTACAGACTGGCTTAGAGACAACTCTTTCAACTAGATTTCCACCAAGTCTATAGATTTAACATTTGCGGAGCCTATAATGCCATCGACATGAGGCCTAGACTTTTGTCTAGGGTCATAGTTTGACCTCGGTGTGTCAGGAATAATTTTGTATAACATCCCAGACTGAGCATATATGAGATCTAACTGCTGGGATTTAAAAATCAATTATTCCTCAGATGTTACCTTGGATGTAGAAACATCCTTCGAAATATAAGGCAGTAAAGACTTAAGAAACCATTCCAACAGTAACTCTAGAGGAATGTAGGCTTTGATCAACCTCTTCTGTCTGCACCATTATTGGATATGATATGAGATATGGGTCACTTTGTCCTAGCGGAGAGATGATAGAAGTTTTATGCCAACATCGTAAAAAACCAACAATTGGAAGTGGTTGAGGAAAACTAAAACCATCTTATTAAAATTCTTGTATGTTCCCCTCAGTAGCTCTATGTACCATTTCGCTACAACCCCTGTGAGGGTGTGTTGAAACAATCTTAAATGAATAGAATCGTCGTTAAGGGAGTTGGAAGAGAACCAAATATGAAAAGTGGTGACGTGATCAATAAGATCCTCACCAGTATTGCCTTCGAATTTTAGAATATCCAAAGGAATCTTGGTGGGGACGGGGAGCCATTTCGGGTCATGACACACCGGTTCATTCATTAATCTTGACAAGTCTGAAAAATTGATCGTGGCCAGAAAAGGGAGACATGGTTGTAGCATCTAGTCCCAAGCTCTCGGTAAAGATTCATGTTGGGGAATCACATCCCATTTAGGATTTGGGTATGCACCATGACCCTATCTAGTATTGTAAAAAACCCCTCCAAATTGATTCATAAGGGGTTTGTTGGGAACCATTCTAGTAGGGATGTTATGATGAGGGTTGTAAATATTTACCCCAACCAGAGTAGCTTTAGGTTGGGGGTTTCCCAAAGTATGAAATTGACCTCCTTGGGTAGAAATCCAAAGGATAGAGGTGGATTCGTCATGCCAAACGTGTTGGTCAGAATCGGTGTGGAGGAGGTAGGTGTAAAGGAAAAAACATAATCAACAGCTTGTCCACCTGGTTTATTAATCCATCCAAGAGAATTAAGTCTAGGATTAGACCCAGTATGAAAAGGAGGTTGGTTTCCAATCATAGGAAACACTTGGGGGATATGAGCCCCACCAAACGAGAGTGTAATATGTAGAGGAGCCATGCCTCCAAGTCCAATACTAGGATTCATATTATATGTTGGAATGGAGGATGAAAATTTTGATGTGAAATTCGACATACCATAAGAGAAAGGGCTAGAGGTCAAAGGAATGGACTAAGTATTATACCTAGGTGTACAAAAAATAGACCCAAAAGGGTTTGTCATTATCGGTTGAGTAGAAACCATAGGTTGGACATGCGTGATAACTGGAACCTCTGGCACTACAACCGTAGTGGTTGAAGGCGTAGAAGGAGTTGTTGATTAATTGGGTTCGTTTCATTGATGTCAACCCTTGAAGAAAGTCTAGTAGCGAATTCTGGTAGCACAAAGGTTTGGGTAATGGACCCAAGTTTGTTTGATGTATAATGGTATGAGTTTTAATACATTTTTAGCTAATACTATTCTAGATGGATAGTACATTTCATCCCATTTCTGGTGGTATGTGGAACATCAGATAACTCCTCACGGTTTGAGACTTATGGCTTTACGAAGTTGAATGACCCTCATATAATTGGCTTGAAACCCCAAAAGGTCAAAGAAGTCAAAGTTCTCGAAAAGAAGAAATTATTTAAATAATAAAGTGAAGTGACAAAGTCAAAGAGGATTATTTAAATAATAAAGTGAAGTGACAAAGTCAAGGAGGATTATTTAAATAATAAAGTGAAGTGACACAGTCAAGGAGGATTATTTAAATAATAAATTTAATGGAGAAATTACTAATTTGACAAGTGGTTAGAAGTGGGTTAGCCCTAAAATAAGGAAATTGGGTTAAGATGGTTAAAAGGTAACCCCTTGAGGAAGCTACATGAAAGTATAAATAAGAGGCAAGGCTCTCTCATTTTGATCACACTTGAGAATATTGAATATCTACAAGTGGTTGAGGTAACCAAAGGATATCTAGGCCAAATTCCAGAGGGAAGTTTAAGTAAATAAGGCCGAAATTCAAGGGAGGATAAATTATTTTGATGATGCTTTCTAAGGTATGTTATTTACAGGTCATCTCACCATTTTCACAATAACTTTTTTTCTAGAATGATTCAGACCGTGAAATTGGGAGGCCATTGAGAAAACATATCCAATTAGCTGTGGTACAAATTTCAGCTTGTGGGTCATTGTAATTTTGAGGTTACACTCCGTGGAAAATAGGGTTTGTGGCTAGTCCTAAAACTAGTCTAAAACAAGTGTTTCAGGTAAAAACGTCATAACTTATTCATAACAGATCCAAATTCAATAAGACCAAATTTTTTGGTTAGAGAGTAGTCTATATTATTCTGTGTAAAATTTTCAGATCCAGACAACAAATATTCCGTGCGGGGCACGCTCTACAAGTTCACTCTCTAGAATAAGCCAAAATTCAACAATGTATGCCATTTTTGCTATAACTCTTTTCCTGAGAGGTTCCAAGTAGTTACACCTAGAGGAATTGCATAAAACACATTGACGAACATTGTATACTATTTTCATATTTTTATTCATTACAGGTACATAGTTATGATTATTTCAAGTTAGAGTTGTTGACTAATCCAAAACTAGTTATGTGAGAGTAAAGTAAAGTTTGATGAAAATGCTAGTCTCTTGTTTTTAAAGTTAAGGAAGGTTTGCAGGTTGAGGTACAGGTTGGTGCATGTTTGATGCACTTGTTTATGGTACAAGTTGATTAAAGGTTGATGTACAGGTTGATGCATGGTTGATACATAGTTTAGGTTATTGGTACATGTTTACAACAGTATATATCACAATGATAGTGTGGCAGTGGTTCCATCATTCTACTTATACATCAGGGTAGTTGGATGGGACAATGACATGTGGTTGTAGCCACCTTTCGATTGTAGCCGGAGAACATAGGAGGTTGTAGCCTCCTTCTGGTTGTAGCCAGAGAATAGGGGAGTTGGAGCTTCCCTCAGGTTGTAGCCTGGGAAACCAGGGGGTTGGAGCCTCCTTCCAGTTGCAGCTGGAAAACAAAGGAAGTTGGTGCTTCCAATGAATGTAATTCTTCAATACATCTAAGAAAAATCATTCTGTGGTTTTCTCCCGCTTTGGGTTTCCACGTAAAAACACTGGTGTACTGTGTATGTGTATGATTATTCATTTGTTCATTGTTTATTTACTCTACAAATATTGGATGATAATGCTACATTGATATAACATGGTTAAAAAGGAGTAGATTTTTCTATTACTGATTCACCCACCCTCTCAGTAATCCAACAATTGGTATCAGAGAAGGTTCCTTCAGAAAACAGCTTAACCACTAAAAGGTAGATTATGGAGAGAAACAACATGTATAAAAATGGAATACCACAGTTTGATGGATATAAGTATTCCTTTTGGAGCATAAGGATGAATACATATATACAGGAACATGGATTTGAAATTTGGCAATCAATTGTAGATGGATACACAGCCCAACAGTTATGCCAACAAATGACAAAGCTATGAAACACGATCAGAATATTTCCAAAGCCACAAATTCACTTCTAAATGGTCTTGGAGAATTGATATTCACCAAAGTTTCACATTGTAAATCCGCTAAAGAGATTTGGCACAAACTTCCAAATATTTATGAAGGATATTCAAAAGTCAAAGCAGCAAAGCTTCAAACTTACAGAGGTCAGTTCGAACAACTAAATATGAAGGAAGATGAGAACATTGCATCTTACTTTTTACGAGTTGATGAAATAGTAAATGCGATCTTGGGATTGGGAGAAGAAAACAAAGAATCTGTAATTGTTCAAAAGGTACTAAGATATCTTCCTGTGATATTTGACCCTAAGATATCAACACTAGAAGAAAGAGCGGATCTAAACTCAATAAGCATGGACGAACTACATGGAATCTTCACAGCATATGAAATGAGAACTGAACAGGAAAATCCAGATATAAAAGAAGCAACCTTCAAAGAATCCAAAAGGGAAAGGAAAAAGAAAAAGAACATAGCAATAGTAGTGATCTCTTGAAAGATGATGAAGAAGCAACCAACTTTGTCAAAAGATTGAACAAGGGAACCAACAACAGGTATAGAGGTAATCTTCCTTTGATTTGTTTTAATTTTGATGGTATTGGTCATTTTGCTAACAAATTTCCTCATAAGAAAAAGAGAAATGATGAAGGTTACTCAAATAGAAAACAAAGATATAAAGGCAAACGAACCACAAAGAAAGTTTTCAAGAAAAGCTTATGCACCAAAGAAGACATCTAATCATCAGATGAATATGAAGTTAGTGATAGTGAGACAGAAAGAGTTCTATTCATGGCAATAGAAGACTCTGATAAAGAAGACTCCGAAGAAGAATATGAAGAGGTCGAAGAAGAATATGAAGAGGCAGAAGTTGACTACCGAGAAGAATTGTTGCGTGCCATAGAAGTTATCAGAAGAGAAAACAATAAAAACAAGAAACTACAGGTAGAACTAGACAAGAAAGAAGACACTCAGGAACTAGAACAAATGATAAAAAATTTAAAGGTTCAAATTGAATAAGATAAAAGAATTGAACAAACACTCAAAGAAGAACTAGAAGGAAGAGACAGGATCATTGGAAATTTGGAAGCATAAATTGTCACATTAAGAAAGGATATTCAAAAGAAAAATATGTAGAACAACTCAAAAGTTTTGAATGACATTATCAGTAGTAAAAAACCTCATCATGACAAGTCCTGACTTGGATACAATCAAAAATAAAAGGGATCAAGCTCCAAAACAACAGAACAAGAAACATATCCAAAAATCTATGCAGAAATAATCAAAGGGGGTAGGAAGGTCTACAAATAAAATTACAGGGACACTCCTCCACTGAGAAGATTCAGATTTCAGAATCAACAATCAACAAAAACATATAGGCCTCAGAAAGAAGAAGGATCATAAGAGTACCTCCTTTCATAATATCTTCAAATCCCAGGTCTCAAACTATCTTTTTTGGTTTATGTTATGCATGTAATAATTTTGTACATAAAGCTGTGAATTGCAGAGCTAACAACAGGAACATAAACAAATTCGAAAGTCATACACAAAAGGGTTATCCAAGAAGGCCTAGTGAAACACATAGAATAAGTTACAACAGACTTGAATCTTTGAGAACTGAAATGGAATTCTAAAAATGTAACAACTTTGGACACATGGCCAAATATTTCAGAATGACAGACCCTCCTAGAGAACCACAATAGAACAATAACAGTCATAGATAGGAACCTCAGAAAAGGACATGGATAAGAAAGTAGAATCAATATAGCAATGAAGAATGCACACTCTCTCTACAAGCTAAGCAGAAGAAACATGGTTGGTATGTTGACAGTGGTTGTTCAAAACACATGATAGGTGATAGAGAAAGGTTTCTTACATTAAGAAAGGAAAGAGATGGATCAGTCTCCTTCGAAAATGATGATTCAGCTAAAATCATTGGAAAAGGCATAGTCATAATTGGGAACAAGAATACCAAGGAAATTTTTTTTCTAATAGTAGAAGATATGAAATATAATCTTATAAGTGTGAGTCAAATGTGTGACCAAGGTCATAAAGTTACTTTCGATTCAGAAAAGTGCGAGATAAGAAAAGAAGGTTCAGGAAAATTGATTGCAACAATTGCGAGAACTTCAAGCAACATATATGTATTAAGTGAAATTGGAAATGAAAAGTGTTTCCTAGGAAAGGAAGATGAAAGTTGGCTATGGCACAGAAGAATATGTCACATACATTTTGATAACCTTGTCAAAGTTAGCAAAAGGGAAGCAGTTAGAGAAATGCCCCAAATCACGAAACCAACCAACACTTTATGCAAGCATTGTCAACAAGGAAAGAAAACAAAGACCATGTTTAAATAAAAATAATATTCAATGACAAGACCACTAGAAATTGTGCATACTGATCTAGTTGGACCAACTACAACAAAGGGTTTAAAAGGTGAGAAATACTTTATGCTATTAGTTGATGATTATACAAGAATGACTGCAGTTTGCTTTCTCAGGAATAAGTCAGAATATTTTGAAAACTTCAAGGTATACAAGGAAATGGTTGAAAATGAAATGGATTCAAAAATCAAATGATTGAGATGTAATAATGGAGGAGAGTTCACTTCAAAGGAATTTATGGACTACTACAACAGGCATGGAATAAAAATACAATTCTTCATTTCTAGGACACCTCAACAGAATGGAGTTATTGAAAGAAAGAACAAGACAATACAGGAAATGGATCGAACAATGCTAATGGATTCCAAATTGAAAGATATATTTTGGACACAGGCAATGCATACAACAATTCACATTCAAAACCGAGTAATGCTTAGAAACAACACTGACAAAACTCCCTACAAGTTATGGAAAGGAAGACCAGCAAATGTGAAGCACTTCAAAGTTTTTGGAATCAAATGCTACATCAAAAGAGAATATGGAAGAATGGGAAAGTTTGACTCTCGTGTGGACAAAGGAGTACTTGTTGGTTACTCAAGTACAAGGAAATCATATAAGTGTTACAACCTGAGATTGAACAAAGTTGTGGAAAGAATCAACATAACAATTGATGAAACGGGTAGACAAGAATTAAAGGAAGAAGAAAATGAATCAATGGAACAACTTTACGAAGAAGAATAAGAAGATGAAAAATAAGTAGAAGGAGAAGATGAAGAAGATCCAACAGAAGCACAAGAGCAAGTTCATCAAGTGCCTCCAAAGACACCTAGCAGACAAGTACAAAAGAATCATCCTTCAGATCAGATTATTGGAAACAAAGATGCATGAGTTGAGACTAGAAGAAGAATCCATTCACTAGAACAAACGCACCTAGCACTTGCATCAACGATTGAACCAACCTGTTTTGAAGAGGCCAGAAAGGATGAATTTTGGAATAAGGCCATGGATGAATAATTCGATCAAATAAAGAAAAATGACACTTGGGAATTGGTTCCAAGACCAAAGGATAAGAATGTGATTGACACAAAGTGGGTATACATGAATAAATTGAATGAAGATGGACACGTTACAATGAACAAAGCTAGATTGGTATGTAAAGGATATGCACAGGTTGACGGAATTGAATTTGAAGAGATACTTACCCCGATTGCCAGAATGGAAGCAATCTGATTTCTTTTATCTTATGAATGCTCCAAAAATATTAAAGTATATCAGATGGACATAAAATTGGCTTTTCTGAATGGGGAACTTGAAGAAGAAGTCTACATTGAACAACTAGAAGGATTTTAGTTGTCAGAGAACGTAGATTATGTGTGTAAATTAAAGAAGGCCTTGTATGGTATAAAACAGTCTCCTAGAGTATGGTACTCTAGACTGGATAAATATCTACAACATGCATGGTTCATAAAAGGAAGTGTAGACATCAACCTCTCTATCAAGGTAAATCAAGATAGTTTTTTATTAATTGAAGTTTATGTTGATGATATTATTTTTGGAAGTATCGATGACAGGTTAAGCCATAAATTTGCAAGGAACATGCAGAATGAATTTGAAATGTCATTACTTGGAGAAATATCCTTCTTTTTGGGTCTTTAGATATGTCAAAGCAACCAAGGAATTTTTATTTCTCAAACCAAGTATATTAGATTAATTCTAAAGAGGTTCGGAATGGAATATTGCAAACCAGTTGCAAGTTGAGCAAAGGTGATGATTCAAAGTCTACATATTAGAGGCAATACAGGTCAATGATTGGTAGCCTACTATATGTGACAACATCCAAACCAGATGTAATGCATGCAGTTGGACAGGTGGTACGATTTCAAGAAGAACCAAAGGAATCACATGTATTAGTAGTGAAGAGGATTTTCAGATACCTCAAAGGAACATAAGAGTTTGGATTATGGTATCCAAAAGGAAAGGATATATCACTTATTGCCTAGACAGATGCAGATTGGGCATGTTGCATTGATGACTGACGAAGCACAAGTGGAGCAACATTCTACTTGGGTGAGTGTTTAGTATCATGGCTAAGCAAGAAACAATCATCAATATCTTTATCTACAGTCGAGGCAGAGTATATTGCAGCAACAACATGTTGTACACAGGTTCTATGGATGAAACAAACTTTGACAGATATATAGGTTGAGTATGATGAGCCCATTCCAATCTATTGTGATAATAAAAGTGCCATCAGTATCTCAAAGAACCCAGTGATGCACTCCAAGACGAAGCACATTCCAATCAAGTATCATTTTCCACGGGAACAGGTTGCAAAAAAGAACATTATAGTTGAATATGTGGGTACAAAAGCACAAGTTGCAGACATCTTTACAAAACCACTTCCACAAGAAGCCTTTGAGTATCTTCACTAGAGAATCGAAGTTATTTATACTCCAAAATGAATGTTTTTGAATGCTTATCTTATATGTCTTAGATGTACATGAGGAAGCACCATAAAGAGGGCAGTTCAAGTTGGGAGATTAGACGAGTCAGTTAGGGGGAGTAGCCCCGAATAGAAATATACATTTTCCATTGATGACAAAGGGGGAGAGATTTATTAGATGCAGAGGACATAGGCATGGTTCCAGGGGGAGAGTTGGTCACAGAGATGCAAACATGGTTCCAAGGGGAGCATGAGTGATATGATTTCGGTATTGAATCAGAGTGTTTCCATCAATGCCAAAGGGGGAGATTGTTGATTAATTCGGTTGGTTTTCATTGATGTCAACCCTTGAAGAAAGTCTGGTAGCGAATTTCGGTAGCACAAAGGTTTGGGTAATGGACCCAAGTTTGTTTCATGTATAATGGTATGAGTTTTGATATATTTGTAGGTAAGACTATTCTAGATGGATAGTACATGTCATGCCATTTCCAGTGGTATGTGGAATGTCACATAACTCCTTGCGGTTTGAGAGTTATGGCATTACGAAGTTGAAGGACCCTCATATGATTGGCTTGAAACCTCAAAAGGTCAAAGAAGTCAAAGTTCTTGAAAAGAATAAATTATTTAAATAATAAAGTGAAGTGACAAAGTCAAAGAGGATTATTTAAATAATAAAGTGAAGTGACAAAGTCAAGGAGGATTATTTAAATAATAAAGTGAAGTGACAAAGTCAAGGAGGATTATTTAAATAATAAAGTGAAGGGACAAAGTCACAGAGGATTATTTAAATAATAAATTTAATGGATAAATTACTAAGTTGACAAGTGGTTAGAAGTGGGTTAGCCCTAAAATAAGGAAATTGGGTTAAGATGGTTAAAAGGTAACCCCTTGAGGAAGCTGCATGAAAGTATAAATAAGAGGCAAGGCTCTCTCATTTTGATTACACTTGAGAATATTGAATATCTACAGGTGACTGATGTAATCAAATGATATCTAAGCCAAATTTCAGAGGGAAGGTGAAGTAAAGAAGGCCGAAATTCAAGGGAGGATAAATTCTTTTGATGATGCTTTCTAAGGTATGTTATTTCCATGTCATCTCACCATTTTTGCAATAAATGTTTTCTAGAATGACTCAGATCGTGAAATTGGGAGGACATTATGAAAAAATATCCAAGTAGTGGTATGAATTTTAGCTTGTGGGTCATTGTATTTTTGAAGTTACACTTCGTGGAAAATAGGGTTTGTGGCTAGTCCTAAAACTAGCCTAAAATAGGTGTTTCGGGTAAAAACATCATAACTTATTCATAACAGATCAAAATTAAGTAAGACCAAATGTGTTGGTTATCGTACAGTCTGTAGTATTCTATATAAAACTTTCAGATCCATACAACAAATATTTTGTGCGGGGCACACTCTACAAGTTCTCTCTCTAGAATAAGCCATAATTCATAAAATGTATGCCATTTTTTCTATAACTCATTTTCTGAGAGGTTCGAAGTAGTGAAACCTAGAGGAATTGCATAAAACACGTTGAAGAACATTATGTAATATTTCCATATCTTTATTCATTACAGGTACATAGTTATGATTATTTTAAGTTAGGGTTGTTGACTAATCCAAAACTAGTCATGTGAGACTAAATTAAAGTTTGATGAAAATGCTAGTCTCTTGTTGTTAAAGTTAAGGAAGGTTTGCAAGTTGAGGTACAGGCTAGTGCATGGTTGATGCACTTGTTTATGGTACAAGTTGATTACAGGTTGTTTGGTATAGGTTGGTGCATGGTTGATGCACTTGTTTATGGTACAGGTTGATTACAGGTAAGGTACAGGTTGATGCATGGTTGATACATGGTTCAGGTTGAGGTACAGGTTGATGCATGGTTGATACATGGTTAAGGTTATTGGTACAGGTTGTTTGGTGCAGGTTTATCGGTACAAGTTTACAATAGTATATCTCACTATGATAATGTG
Source organism: Picea engelmannii (assembly GCA_009831015.1). Taxonomy (NCBI): domain Eukaryota; kingdom Viridiplantae; phylum Streptophyta; class Pinopsida; order Pinales; family Pinaceae; genus Picea; species Picea engelmannii. The sequence continues at coordinate 453,220 of ML779822.1, read as the reverse complement.
ACAATGGTTCCATCATTCTACTTATACATCAGGGCGGTTGTACGGGGCAAGGACAGGTGGTTGTAGCCACCTTCCGGTTGTATCTAGAGAACATAGGGGGTTGTAGTCTCCTTCTGGTTGTAACCAGAGAATTGGGGAGTTGGATATTCCCTCAGGTTGTATCCTAAGAAACTAGGGGGTTGGAGCCTCCTTCCAGTTGCAGCTAAAAAACAAAGGAAGTTGGTGCTTCCAATGAATGTAATTCTTCAAGACATATAAGAAAAATAATTTCGTGGTTTTCTCCCACTTTGGCTTTCCACGTAAAAGAACTGGTATAGTGTGTATGTGTATGATTGTTCATTTGTTCATTGTTTATTTACTCTGCAAATATTGGATGATAATGCTACATTGATATAACATGGTTAAAAATGATTAGATTTCTCTATTACTGATTCACCCCCTCTCTCAGTAATCCAACAAGAGTTCCATTAACTATGGTAGGCATGGGAGTCAAAGGAATCCCAATATCTTTCTGACCTAATTCAATACTCATACTTGTTTGATCACAAGTCTGGTAGGAGGAGGTGTGTGTACCATGTTTGATAATTTTATGCCTTTTAGAAGGCAAAGACTTAAGATGCGGTGGTAACTTCAACAAATGGCGAGACCTGTGAAGAAGCGGGTATGGATCCACGATGACTCAAGACTTGAGATATAAAAACAAATCCTAAGGAAAACTAACAATCAAGGACCACACCAAAATAAACAAAAATCCCAATATGCACAAAAATAGGATAAAGTGGTTGAAAAGGGGCCTCCCTCACTAAATTACGTATGCCTCTCCCAAGAGGGGAATAAGACTCCCTTCAAAAGATCGAAGGTATCTGAATCAGTTATAAGGTACCTCGTGGGCTAACAATGAAACCACTCATATCCCCTTGGAGATGTAATCCTCCATAAAGGTTGTGTGTTGTCTGACCCTTATTTGACTCAGGGTACCTGTAGAATAACTCATGTTGGTTGTGGAGCCTGATTATCTTCTTGATTCATAGGTCTTTGTTTTCAGTCGTGTGTATACCCCATGCATACTTTACACCCTGGAAGAATGTACACTCCTCCATGCGGGGGAGTGCAGAGGGGGGTTACCACCTCTGCAGGGTCCAGGGGCAAGCAGGCCCCCGAAGGAAAAATTTCCTTGTAAATCTGTATTGTAATTTCATTGTAAATCTGGACTGTTCATTATAAGGTCGCAGATATGACGGTAGAAGTTATGTTAGGGTTTTTTTTCCCTAGAATAAAACCCTCTTTTATGAGGGAAATGTATTACGACTATGTATCGTTGTGAATATTGTGTTCTGAGTGAGGAGACTGTGAGAGAAAGAAGAGGAAGTTACAACAGGTTTTTTGTAGGTTATATCCCTTCATTTGCTGGATAATAATAAAGGAAGGACCTGGAAATTTCTCTGGTGTACATATCCCACATTGGGTGAAACGCGTATATATGTGTCTCTATTGTATTGTGTATATTCTTTGTTTTATTTACGCTTTTTATTTTATTTTATTTCTCCACAATCCTGTTGTTTTTTCTAACAACTAGTATCAGAGAGAGGTTAACTCACAGAAAACGAGGGTTCCTAGTTCGAGTGGGAGTAATTGCGGAAGATGGAAAGTTTAGGGTCGAGAAATTTAACAACCAAAACTATCAGTTATGGAAGATGCAGATGGAAGATTATTTATATCAGAAGGATCTATTCCTAGCATTGGGTGGAATAACAAAGAAGTTGATGACCATGAAGGATGAAGAATGGGAAGTTCTTGACAGAAATACACTAGGAATGATACGACTGAGCCTAGAAACATCGATGGCTTTCAATATTTCAAAATAAAAGACAACAAAGGAGTTGATGGACACATTGGCTAAACTATATGAAAAACCCTCAACATCTAATAAGGTATTTCTAATGAAGAGATTATTTAATATGAAGATATCAGAAGGTAGGTCTGTTGCAGATCATTTAAATGCAATAATACGGTTACTAATCAACTAAGTTCTGTAAAAGTGGACTTTTATGATGAGTTCGGGGATATTCTAATATTGTTCTCATTTCCAGAATGTTGGAACGGCTTGGTCATGGATGTAAGTAACTTTGTCTATGGTTCAAACACTTTTAAATTTGATGATGTTGTTGGTGATATCCTTAGTGAGGAAATGTGACGGAAAAGAACAGGTGAGACATCAGGTAATGCATTAAACATGGATAATAGGGGAAGACAAAAGGATAGAGGAAAGGGATTAGGGAACCGTGGGAATTCTAGGAAGGGCAGATCCAAATCCAAATTTGGAAAGATAGAGTGTTGGAATTGTGGGAATAAAGGACATTTGAAGAAAGACTGCAGAGCTCCAAAGAAACAAAGAGATGGTCAACAGAAGAAAAATCAGGAAGAAAATGTAACAGGTGATGTGTTACAAGATGCCTTGATTCTTTCTGTCAATAATATTTTTGAGTCTTGGGTAGTAGATTCAGGGACTTCATTTCATGCCACGCCCCATAGAAAACATTTTATAGATTATGTTCAAGGTGATTTTGGACGGGTTCATTTGGGTGATGATGAACCATGCAAAATTGTTGGAATGGGAAAGATAAAAATAAAGCAAAGAAATGGAAACCAATGGTTGTTGAAAGAGGCAAGACATGTTCCATATCTAAGGAAAAATATGATTTCAACAGGGCAGCTGGCAAATGAAGTTTTTATATCCATATTTACAGATAAGGCATGGAAGGTCACCAAAGGATCATTGGTGATAGAAAAATGAGATAAGGTAAGTACATTATATTTATGTACTGGTAATACTGAATCTTCTATCTCTTTAGCTTCTACAGGAGTGGATACAACACTGTGGCATCATAGGATTGGAAACATGAGTGAGAAGGGGATGCAGATACTTCACAAAAGAAATTTTTTGCCAGCTCTTAAACAAATTGATTTGGATTTCTGTGAGCATTGTGTTTATGGAAAACAGAAGAGAGTCAGATTTCTCAGAGTTAGAAAAGAAAAGAAGAGTGAAATCTTAGAGCTTGTGCATACAGATGTATGGGGACCAACTCATGTATCATCTCTTGGTGGCTCTCGTTATTATGTTACTTTTATTGATGATGCAACTAGAAAAACTTGGGTTTATTGCATTCAACAAAAATATGATGTTTTTTATACTTTTAAGAAATGGAAATCTTTGGTTGAGAATGAGACAAGAAAAAGGTTGAAGTGTCTCATATCAGAAAATGGAGATGAATATTGAAGCAAGGATTTTGATGATTATTGTTCATACCATGGGATTCGTAGAGAGAAGATAGTTCCAGGAACACCACAAGAAAATGGTGTGTCAGAAAGGATGAAAAAGACAATCATGGAGTGTGCAAGGAGTATGAGATTGCATGCTGGTTTGCATTTACAGTTCTGGGTAGATGTTGTAGATATTGTTGTTTACTTAATAAACATAGGACATTCAAGCTCTTTGGATGGTAGAATTCCATAGGAGGCATGGACAGGAAAAAAGATAAACTATTCTTTTTTGAAGACTTTCGGTTGTGAATCATTTGTCCATATTGATAAAGAAAATAGAACAAAGCTTGGGGAAAAATCCAAGAAGTGTGCCTTTATGGGATATGATGTCAATGATTTTAGTTATCGCTTATGGGATTATGAAAATAAGAAAATCATTAGGAGTAGAGATGTCATATTCAATGAGAAGGTCATGTACAAATATCAGTTGTAGGGAAAGAAACAAGAAAAATAAAAACCAGAATACACAGTGCTTGATGAGATCACTGGAAAAGAAATTCCAAAGGTACCAGAAAATCATAATGTACAACAATAGGATCATCAGGTACCTCAAACTCCTGTAAGTGTTGTTAGAAAATCCACCAGGTTAAGTAGACCCCCTTAACAATACTCTCCTTCATTGTATTATTTATTGTTGACTGATTCTGGTGAACCAAAATGTTATGAAGAGGCAATGCAGGTAGACACCAAAAATAAGAGAGAGCAAGACATGAAAGAGGAAATGGATTCCTTGGTAAATAACTGGACTTGGGACTTGGTTCAGTTGTCTGCAGGAAAAAGAGCATTGCAGAATAAATAGGTTTACAAGTTGAAGGAAGAAGATGGAGGCAAAAAGCAGTACAAGGCTAGAATTTTTGTAAAGGGGTTTGCACAAAAGAAAGGTATAGATTTTGATGCAATATTTTCTCTTGTTGTTCAAATGAATTCAATTAGGAGTATTTTAAGTCTTGTGGAAGTAGAAGATTTGGATCTTGAAGAGTTAGATGTAAGCAAAACTTTTCTTCGTGGGGATTTGGAGGAAGAGATTTACATGAAGTAACCACAGGGGTATGAGGTCAAAGGAAAGGATAATTGGGTATGCAAGTTTAAGAAGAGCTTGTATGGCCTAAATCAAGCTCCAAGGCAGTGGTATTTGAAATTTGATAGGTTTATGATAGAACAAGGTTATAGTAGATGTCATTTTGATCACTGTGTTTATTTTAAAAGGCTAGAAAACGAAAGATATATTATCTTGCTATTGTATGTATATAACATACTGGTTGCAAGGTCTAATATGCAAGATATAAATGTGCTCAAGAAGAAATTATCTAATTCATTTGCGATGAAGGATTTGGGTGTTGCAAAGAAAATCCTTGGTATGAGAATAAAAAGAGACATGAAAAATCGTAAATTGACATTGTCTCAGGGTGAGTACATAGAGAAGGTGTTGGAGAGGTTTAGAATACAGAATGAAAAACCAATTAGTACACCTTTGTCCAGCCATTTCAAATTAACTAAGGAAATGTGTCCCAAGACACCTGAGGAAATAGAATACATGTCCAGGGTCCCTTATTCATCAGTAGTTGGCAGCTTGATGTATGAAATGGTTTGCACAAGACCAGATATTGCACATGCAGTGGGAGTTGTGAGAAGGTATATGAACAATCCATGTAAAGAACATTATGAGGCAATAAAGTGGATTCTCAGCATTTGAGAGGTATTGCTACTCATGCATTATGTTTTGGAAGCTCAAACATTGTTCTACAAGGATATGTTGATTCAAATATGGTAGGATATAAAGATAGCAAGAGGAGCACCACAAGGTATGTTTTTATTGTAGATGGAACAACAATAAGTTGGATTTCAAAACTCCAAAAGGTTGTTGCACTTTCAACAACAAAGGTAGAGTATGTTGTTGCTACAGAGGCTAGTAAAGAGATGATTTGGTTACTGAATTTTATAGAGGAATTGGGAAATAAGAAAGATAATAACAGGTTATACTGTGACAGTGAGAGTGTCATTCATATTGCAAAGAAATCATCCTTTCATTTGAAGACTAATCATATACTACTTAGGCACCATTTCATATGATCTGTCTTGGAAGATGGACATTTGAAGTTGGAAAAGATACACACTAGCCAAAATCCTGCAAACATGTTAACAAAGGGAGTAACCAGGGAGAAACTGAGTTCCTGCTCAGTTTCAGGTGGTATTTAAGCATGAAGGTGAAGATGAGAAATTTTCTAGGTCCAACAAGGTTCATAGTCCAACAGATATAACAACAATGGAGTTGTTGAGATCGGTCTCCAAGTGGGAGATTGTTGGTTGTGGAGCCGGATTATCTTCCTGATTCAGAGGTCTTTGTTTTCAGCCATGTTTATACTCCATGAATACTTTACACCCCAAAATAATTTACACTCCTCCATGCGGGGGAGTGCAGAGGGGGGTTAACCCCTCTGTAGGGTCTGGGGAAAAGCAAGTCCCCGAAGGAAAAATTGCCTTGTAAATGTATATTGTAATTTCATTGTAAATATGGACCATTCATTATAAGGTTGCAGATATGACGGTAGAAGTTACGTTAGGGTCTTTTTTCCCTAGAAGGAGACCCTCTTTTATGAGGGAAATTTATTGTGGCTATGTATCGTTGTGAATATTGTATTTTGAGTGAGGATATTGTGAGAGAAAGAAGAGGAAGTTACAATGGGTGTGTTGTAGGTTGTATCCCTTCATTTGTTGGATAATAATAAAGGAAGGACCTCAAAATTTCTCCGGTGGACGTATCCCACACTGCGTGAACCACATATATATGTTTCTCTATTGTATTGTGTATATTCTTTGTTATATTTCCTCATTTGTTTTATTTTATTGCTTCGAGATCCTGTTGTTTTTTCTAATAACCCCTGGAAGTAACCTATGTGGCTACCTATGTCAAGCAACTAAATCCACCACGATATAACCAATGTGTAGGCGAACAGTCGTAAGTTAGGTCCACCATATGGGTAGGGTAACAAATCCTGAAATCTCAAAAGCATCGCCTCTCACATAGTTAAAGGTACTAGCAAGACCCCCATATACGAATAGATCCACATAAATATCTCTGACGCTAAGAAGGTATTCGAGGGATATATTTGCAACCGACTTCGTGCGACCTCATGCTTAAATATGGTGTGAGTGGAGCCTCCTGACGTCACCAATTATACAATGGATTTCACCACTCCTTTAGTCAGACACATATGTTGAGTTTAATAGCCTTGGATAATATTACTCACAAAATCCTATCCTAAGGCTCTAAATCTTAAGCTAGTTTGTGCACCCTAAAAAATAAAACTGTTGCTAATTAATTTTAAATTTATCAACGTTGCTTTTAGTGGATTTGTTTACTCAAAATATGTGGTCGTGAAACTGATGATGTTATGACTCAGCAAGTAAAACAAACGAATATGAATATAATGCAAATTCCTAACTTCAATTCTCAATAAATGATAAGCTTTTCAAAATGCAACGTTCAATTCAACTCTGCAATTTCAAATAAGATGCAATCTTTCCATACATGTATCAAGGTAAATAATAAGAACCAAAAAGATCGAATTCCATAATGCAAAATGTATATTTTTTGTATTTTCAATATAAAGAAATGAAAATGCAAGGACTAAACAACAACTTGATATATAAACCCTATTGTAAGCAAAAAAAGACAAACCAAGAAGGATATCAAAAAGCAAACACCCAACCCAAGATGCAAGGAAAACCAATGAAAAAGATGATGAGAAATAAAAAACACCTGAAAATTCAACCAAAGAAAGGTTTCCTATCACTCTACAGGCACTTAAAAATTATGACAGAGACCCAAGAAGACTCGGCAACCATCAAAACTCACCAAGAAAACACCAAACTCAACAATTAAGAAACAAAGGATGATGTATGCGACTGTTTAAGAAACATTGTGTATGTACGCGCCCTATAGAACGACAAATCACATATGTATGTGTCTGTCGAGGGAAAAACCATGAATATGTGTTGAAGCACTGTCAGGTTAAGGATAATGCCAAGAAACTCATATTCAAAATGAAAATAAGCTGTCAAGAAATCAGACGACAAGAAAACTCAAGCTAACCGAGATAATTCAAAGGAGAAAAACACTCCAAACCCCGAAAATAAGATTATTTCCCTAGTATGATCGACAATTTTGTTACGAGGAAAATCACTCTATGGCATGGGGTAAACCACAACAGATGGAATGACTGCAGAAATCAACTCTAATCTCAAGTATCTTATATAAACAAAGATGCTAACAAGACAAGATAAAGAGCCTACCTCGCTCGGACATTTGAATAAGACCACCATTGAGCACTCAACTCAAAGCTATATACCTGCAACTTGTCCTCAACAACCAAGATACGCAATCATATGGTGATAATATATAAAGTTAGCACATATAATATCATAATCCATCAATATTCAAAACAAATATGCCCATGGAATAACAATTCAAATATTTGCAAGACATTAATTGGACGAGAAAAGAGTATTTATATTAAAATATGATCAACAAAAGTGTATGAATGACAAACTTCCATGTCGGCATGTCTCCGAACTGAGAAACTAAGTCCCTTCCAGCTAGGCCTCCACCACTTCAATCCTCCACCAAAGGCAATCTCATATAAGAGAGACAATGAGGTTCTCCATCAAAGAGGGAAGAGCTTGGAAGTTGAACAATGTGTTCATACTTAAAAGGACAAAGGAATGCAGACTCAATTTGAAGTGAATAATTTCTCCAGCGTAACTTTTCTCTGAAAGTTGAATTCTTCTCCTCTTTCCATATCTTGGATATGGCCCAGTTATAGCCTTCAAATAGAACAGAAGGGTTGAGTCGGAATGTTTCCAGTATATGGAAGGTCAAGGATCATGGATCTCGTGACGTGACATGGAAACCCGACACCATTTTTAATTTTTGGGCACAAATTCTTATGTATGCAGGTGGTAATGGTGCAACCCGTGTATACACATGTTGTATAGTTGTTAGGGCATGTATATGTGGAAAAAAAAAATTATCTCTAGGAATTACAAAAAGGGACTTCAAGTCTGCATAGGGAAACAAAAAAGGCCTTCTGAGAAAGTTGCATGGGGTGAGGAAAGTCTTTCCATAACAACACCATTTTTCATTTATTAGCACTTTAACTCCCCCATTTCCTTTTCCTATCTCATTTCCTTTGTTCCAAACTAAAATTTTCTTGTACCCCTCGAAATATGGAACCTTGCATCCATTGTGCTCATCTGTTTCTACAAGAATGATCATATATTTCCCCTCTTCTATGGGACCCAACCCTAGACCTCTTCTCCATGGATAACCTCTGAAATTCCAACTTACTACCTGCAAAAAGTTTTGTGGGGCCCCGATTTCCTATTTATTATTTGAGAAATGATCATTGATTTGGTCCTTCCCGTTCTTCAACCATGCCCATTTTCCCTCATTTCTTGTTGTTTTCACTTTTACCCACTCCTTTCTTTGTTGTTCCTATTGAGAAAAATTCAAATCCTCGTCTAGGTAGATGTGTGTGCCTCTAAGAAATCCCCTATTTCTAAGGATCATATTCTTATCCTCTATATTCCTTAAGATAAATCTTACATGTCTATCTCTCCCTCCCTATATCTTTTGTCCAATTCTACTTATGTGGTGAATACACCCTGTCCATTTCAACTTATCTTTAAGGAAGTCTCTTGCTAGAATGTTCGTCCTCTCATTTTCACCAAAGTCCCTCAGCCCTTTGATAATGATATTTGCAGCCTTGCCTCACTTATACTACTCTCCCTTTATTTGTATTTTGATTTGTTTCTCAATGATTTATTTTTGTTTGTTTGATGACCCACTTACAACTTGTGACCATGATTTAGCCCCTTCTATTCGATATTTTAGCTGATTTTATTTATCTTCCAAGTCGACCAACGCTAACTGAATCCACTTTCTTTGTGTTGTGTCCTCTTCTTTCAACAATTATGATTTCTCAACTCTGGTTGTCCTCATCTGTTCTAATTCATGTTTCAAGGAAATCACTTCTTGTTGTCTTATTTCTATTTTAACCTACATGCTTGAGATTGTTCCTTAAGAGCTTTATTTTCTCCCTCTAATTTTCTCTTGAACTCAACAATTTCGTTTACTTTGTTTCCTTCATACCATCTTTTCTCTTCTAAAATTTTGAGACTTCTTTTTATGATCATGAGTTATTTCACATATATATTAGATGGCCACATTAATGGTGTTGATGTGGGACTATATAGGTCTTTGTTTTCATGGTTAACTATTTTTCTGTCTAAGAAATTCTGGAAAAAAAGATGAAGCGATTCCGGAAGCCACTGCGGCTAGGGCCCAAACCCTAGCCGTCTCTGGTCTGATCCCTCGACTGCAAAGGCGCGGATACGGTTGTAGCAGCTGGTTCAGCCGTGGATCGGAGTACCCTCTGCGGTCCTGCACGCGTTTGGAGCCACGCCTCTGCGCTTAGCTGGTGGACAGCGCCTTGCACGCGTTTTGGAACAACGACTCTCTGTTGTTTGTTGGTGGTCGGTGCCTCTGCGATTTGGTGGCCGGAGGTGCTACGATGGCCCCAAATCCAGATGACGAGATGGAAGAAGATCCCATTGAAGAATTCAAAGCGTTAATCCGGCCGACAGGATCGAAACCCAGGTCTTCTCTCCCGTCCAAGTTTGTCAAGAAGCGGGAAGAGATCCCTTCGCTGGAGCTATCTCCAGAGGAGCCCTGCAATCTTGCCCTCCTGCTAGCAGAAAATTCCCTCATCGGAAAGTTTACGGGGTTATGGCCTAACCCCAAAACGGTGGAGGCATGGATGGATGATCGTTGGAAGTCCCTGATACAAGGAGAAGTCTCTTTGTGCGCAGTAGGCAGGGGTTTTTTTTTCTTCAGTTTCTCAAAGACAAAGGATCGGGATCTAGTCTTCAGATCTGGACCCTATTTCATGGGGGCAAGGGGGATGTTTTTATCCCCCTGGACTCTTGACTTCAATCCCAGCGACGAGATTACAGCAGCCCCTGTTTGGGTTAGGCTGCCTCATCTTCCCTTGCATCTTTGGGGGAGAAGCTCTCTGGAGGACATCGGCAATAAGCTAGGGCGTTTCCTGGACAGCATGGCGCCTAAAGAGGATCAGTATACCTACGCTCGAATTTGTGTGGAGGTTAACCTCGAGGAAGGCCTTCCGGAAGCCATTAAGCTTACCCTAGGGGAATGGAGTCATATCCAAGAGCTGGACTATGAGCAGATTCCTTTTAAGTGCCTTCGTTGCCATGTTTACGACCATTTCGCAAAAAGCTGCCCCAAATCCTCTGAGGTGCATGGGCCAGTCAAAGAAGATGATTTTCAGCCAGTAGCTAATCGACGAAGGCAGCAAAGGCGAAAGGGCCCATTACCCCAAGCTCATAAGGCCACTCACTCAGCAAAGGCAACTCTAAAAAATAAAAACAGATTTGATGCGTTGAAGGAAGACGAAGCCCAAGATCCAGAAACAACAGCAGTTAAGGGAAATCCTCCGGTAGATGAAAGCCCTCCGGATTCCATCCCTCTAGAGTCAGTAGCAACAAGAAAAGATCGGGCCTCGACAGACGAAATCCCTCCAGACTTCACCCCCCCAGGCCCAGTAGCAGCGAGAGAATTGCGGGCCTCAGGTCCGGTTCCCTCTGCCTCGGCAGGTTTGACTGTTTCAGTCCCATCTAGAAATTCTGTGGAAGCTTCTGATTCTGAAGATATTTCAGTACCGTCTCCACCTCTTACTCGAGGACGAAAGTCCAATAAAGCGCGCAGAGAAAAGGAGGCGGCCTCCAACATCTCTTCAGGATCTCAGAAAATGCTAGATCCCTTCTTTAAGAGGAAAATTCCACCCCCCTCCGGTTAATGGGTTGCTTCTGTCTCCTTTTGTGCTCACAGTTTGTGAGAATTTACTCATGTAAGCAATTTTTGTCATTTTTTCGAATTAGCTCCAGAAGCAGATGGGATGGGTTTCCCCAGAAATTTTCAAGAAGGTTGGCAGCACTGTTAGAGGTCACCAACCTTCTTCAGATATGTAACTTTCTGGTTCTGGCTTGTCAGAACACCGCCTAATGAAACATAACCGTTCTTGTTAAAAAAAAAACTATTTTTCTGTCTTCTTCGTTTTCTTTGAAAAAATCTTCTCTGTCCAAATTTGGTTCAAGATCCTTAATTTATGTTTGCTTCACACTGGTTTGAGAAGCCTTACTGGATATGTTGTTCACTTTCGGCAGGATCATGGAGAATTTTTTCTTATGTGGTTGCCTTAGCTTTCAGGTCTGCGTATGCTTTAGAATCCCCTTATATTGCTTTGCATTTACAAAAAACAATATTTCATCTGTGTTTCCTGCATCCTTACGACAGAAATATGAAATAAAATAACCCCATGCTCTTGTTAAATCATCCATTGTTACCACAGGATGGGAAAATGGAGATCCTCTAGAAAAATGAAGATTGTGTTTCTAGTAAGAGCTCAAATCCTCTTGGTGGACATGATTTCGTAGTGGCAGTGAACCACCCCTCTGATATTGTAAACCCCCATTGTACCCTTCCCTCTCCACAATAATTGAATAATTTGCAGATTTGTTTAATGTGGTGCTAAGTATTGGTATTTTTGCCTCATGTACGTTGGACCCCTGGCTCACCAAGGCTAAAATTTATTTTTCTTCCTCCATATTAACCCCCATAGTTGTTTTGATGTGTTTTATGCCATTTTTTTTCCCCACATTTGATTTGTGCCATCTTAAAGGGAATAAGCAAAGATTAAACGAGGAGACATAAAGAAAAGGAAAGACATAACCCTCACCACACCTGTTCCTGTCGAGTAGCAGTTTTAATTTTTCTTGTAAATAAACTGGTTCCCCCTCTTGACTAGGTCCCTATGTAACCTTCCCCTCGAACAACAAACCCTCTTGAAGCCTGAAAACCTCACTGGAAGCATTCCGAAGACAAAAACCCTCACATAAATTGCCCCCCCTCCTGAGACTGAGTCCCTCTGTCACTCGAAGAAAGTCAATCGCTCGCTTCTAGAAACTTTGTTGCTTCCAAAAATAATTGGTGGTTAATTCCAAAAATAATCGGTGGTCCCTTCTATAAATAATCGGTGGTCGCTTTCATAAATAGTTGGTGGTTACTTCCTCTATACTGCAAGGTTGAAAATGAATTAGGTTATAACATAAGTGAGATGGGTATCAATAGTTAGGGTTTTATCTCTAGGGTTACAAAACCATAGTTTGAATGTCTGGTCAATGAAACCATGGCTTCAACTTCAAACCTCGCCAATGCACATAAAATGTTGGGAATTAGTTGGATGAAGGATCACTGATCCAAGTTGGTTGAACGGATCCAAATTAATCAGTCACATAAAAACACGTAATCGGGACAATAATACTAAGTCAAGACAAAAATTCTTACATGTTCACCAACATTGACTGATATACTCAAATACCTACCACCAAGAACAACGAAATATGGGATGAATTACATTACTAGAAAGAAATTTTTTTAGAGAAGGCAATGGATGGAAATCTTTTGTTTGTAATGGTAAATATTTTTCTTTCAATTCTAGAATTTTATCGATCTGGGAGAGATATTGAGGTGGGAATCTTACCTGTGCACAAATTTTATTTCATTTTTACTGCAACCAAAATGATATTGAGGTGAAAACCAAAATTTTATTGTGACCAATTCTTACTACCACCACATTGAATAACATGCATGTATGTATGTTTGACCTGTTAATGCTCTGTAAATTCCCAGAGGTTGTCAGAGTAGAAGACATTTACAAGAGGTAACTTTATCCAACCACTTCGAAACTGGAATCTAGACCTACCAACTTCAGAGAGGGATCTCTCTGTATGATTTAGCTATGTTTTAACTTTGAGATATTAGGCTAGCTAAACAAAATAAGATTGAATGGTTTGTTTTGTTTTTGTTAAGTTGGCTGAAAAAAGTTTTTACGCTTCTGTTGGGCTATGGGGTCTGTATTATAAAGATAGAAATCTAAAAAGAAACTAAAAGATTCTTTTCACAGGGCAAGATAATGCATTCATTGGATTCTTTAGTAGTAAAGTGATGAATAGCATAAAATATGAGAATATCAATTAAAGTAAAGAAGCATTTAAGAATTTCTTCACTGTAATATCAGAAAGATAAACATTAAGATCTTTCAAAGCCAGAAACAGGGTATACAAAGATAAATCCTGCAACATGCGCTACTTTAAAAGATTAGATTAGAAAACAATATGACAACTGAGAGAGAAAAACATTTAACATAGAAAAGAAAACATCGCCAATGAACAACACACGAGAATCCTATGAAACGTCCCTTTTGTATTACTAGAAGATCTCTTGATAAAAATTACAGTCTTTCTAGCTTATAGGTCATAAAGATCAACCCTCAGTATTTCAAAGTTTGAAGTATTTATAATAAAAAATTACATACGATCCTATCATTAAAGATCAGGACGTGGCAGTTCTAAATTTAGCTAACTAACTCAACAAGATACAAAAATTCAGGAACTGTTTGATGATCTGTTGAAACTTCATGTTGATTTCTAGGGTAAACCGTTGGTGAGTCCTCTGCATGACCTCACCTGATTGGATAGATGACTGGGCTTGGACATCTCATATCCTACTCAATCAGGTTGCATAACTCTTCCCATTGAAGGTTACTGGGAACGCTGACTTTGAGAAATCTTCGGTATACTTCATCCATCTTTGTATACTTGGAAAAAGTTGCCTTGATGATGAAAATGTACTGGATCTCGTGCTGTATGCTGATGTCTGACTGGAAAGCTTCTAAGAACGCCTTGTCTTTGATACTTCCCTTTATTCCCCAGAATTTCGAACTATCTTTAGCCACGGTGGCTAGTTTCTTTTTATAATCAGAAAGTGTCATTAACTTGTCATTTATGACCCTTAATCCAGGGAGGCCTTTCTTCTGCAGAGCTTCAATTTTGCTGAAAAATATTTGCACTCCTATGTCCATAGCCTAGACCTTTTCCTCCAATTGTATCATCAATCCTCTCTTGGTCAAGACCCTCTTGACCTCGAGGATGGTTTCTGTCCTATCTTCAATTTTCAACTCCTCTAACTCTTCTCTGGTTTTTGAATTCAGGAATTTAATGATCTCAGTGGATTTTGTGGGCATCTCTCCCAATTCTCCTCTTATCTTTTCAATCGCCTACTTGCTTATTTGCACCAGTTCGTTCTGCTTGAACATGATTTGTACCATAGGCCATATTTCATTTATGGATTTGGTGATATCCATCTAGACATTTTCCTTGACCTCAGCAAGTGTTTTGCCTACCAATGTTTGCTTTTGAAGATGTTGCAATTCATGTTTGAGCTTGTATGATGTTTGTTTCTCCTTGGAGTAATTGGCTTGGTAAGAGGACTTGAGTTCCTGAAGGTTCTCAACCTCCTTTTTAAGTCTGCTAATCTCCGTCTCTTGCAAATTCATCTCTTCCATGGATTTTGCTAGTTCTACTGTCTTCTCCAGAGTTGTCGGTGGAGTTGTTGAGGGAATCTCTGTTGCAGATGTTGTGCTTACTCCTATGAGTGGAATTGCGCTCAATGGAATGACTTCCATGGACTTTCATTGTTCCTTCTCTTTCAATAACCTTTCCAGTTCTGCTTCCATCTCTTTCAACTGTGCATTCTGCTCCATGATCAACTTGAGCATCTCATCCTTTTCACCTTCTATCTCGGCTATCTCCTTTGCATGTGCATCCTCCGTTGGTGGAAGTTTCAATGGTTTCCTCAGAGATGCTATATCGACATTTTTCTTTTTAACCCGATCTTGAGGACCAATTCTTCCAACATCTTAATTCTATTATCTTTTGCAAAGGATGATATCTTTTCTAATTTCAGCTGTGTCTGAACATTGCTCAGAGATACCTATAATTTAGCAGCTACAGTAGAAGAATTTTCCAATGTGGAGAAAACCATTTCTCCAATTTGCCTGTGCAGATCCATTTAATTAGCAGGGTGCACATCTATAGTCTGAAATTCGAACGTTTCCCTTTTGTAATCGGTGATTACTTTCAGGTTTGGCACCTGTGGCTGCAGAAACGTCATGTGCATTCTACCATTCTCTATATTGAATGCAGACAACAATCTGTGTTGTGTCATTGATGTCTATTTCCAAAACTGAGCATATGTACTGCTGGTCAGCATCTGATTTTTCTTTTTGATCAAGTCATATTTCTCAAAAACACTCAACTTTGGTCCTACTTTGCTCGGCTAGTCGACTGGTGGAGTATCCGTGGACTTCTTGGACGAAACTATAGACATTATCTGTTTGTCTCTTATGCTAAGAAGTGATCGATCATCCTTTATAGTTACAGTGGATTGGATTCCCTTTTCACCAGCCGTGTCAGGTATAAGACTGGTTTTTGGCCTTTTGGTGTGTAATTGGAAATCTTCAGCTGAGACTTCAGTGATGGAAGGCGAAGTATCCTTCCTGGGTCTTTTCTCCTTGGAAACTTGTGGTGTAGTCGTCTGTGAGACGATGACTGGAGGATCCTGATATTCTACCTCGACCAGAGTGTTCGACTCCCATTCTGTTTGATTGGCGAACTTTTCTATCTCAGGCTTGGGTGTATGAATATATGGGACATTCTTATTTTTAACCCTCATCTCAGAAATTATCCTCCATGGATCATAATGCCATATGAAACTAACAAAAAAATTCATTTCCTTCAACAGTCTGTCTGCTTCCTCCCCGACACTTCGGCTATTACAAATGAAAGAACCTATTTGCCCTTTAATTCTAAGTTGTTATTTCTTTTTCATAGACACAAAATGTATGTCATCTGAGTTAATCATTTTACTTATATACTCCAGGGCAAATATCCTCACGGGTAGATACTTGGGCAATTTGTATGGAGCCAACTCGCATCCATATACTCTGATCTAGGTGTGATTTTGGTAAAGGTACCAGTCTCTAGTCTTTGAAAGGTCTGAGAGGTGTAAAATCCTCTAAATCTCCTCATTTATCCTTTGTTTAGGTCTGCCACTGAGCATTCTCACCACAGGATGGTAGAACTGCTCGATAAACTGTTTGAAATTGAACTCTGTTGAATTTTGTTTGAGAAGTGAAGTCCAAGCTGTTACCGCCTGCGGCTTCCCGTTCGTGTCCATTTTCTGCATTAAGAAGGAGAACCTGTCCGCTTGAAAGAAAGTGAACATCTAGGCTAGTATTGAATAATACCGAAACATGCCTTCTGAGGAGAAATTCAAGAACTTCTCATGAATATTGTCCACCAGGAAAGTGCTATAGTCGAATTACGTGGTGGGTCTTTCTTCTGTAGAGAAAATGGACAGAAAACCCAATATGGGTTCATCCACCCATTGGTCAGAAAAATAACCAAGTAGAGCATAGAGCGACAAAATGATTTGGTTTCCCTTTATCGAAAACAAGGAGGAAGGGTACGAGGGATTTGTCTTGGGTACCTGAGCATCTTAAGGGAGGAAAAGCTTGAAAATTTGGGCTCTATTGGGGAATGATATCTTCTGGTATAGCTCCATGATGACTTCGAGGTTGAAAGGGGAGTTAGATTCAGTTCTTGGTATCTGCATCATTTGATCAATGGCCTCCGGTGTGATGAAGAACAGGGTTTCTCCTGATGAATATACTATGGCTCTCTAGTCAGGGAGGTAATGAGCCTGGCACTTCATGGCGAACTCAGGGAAATGGTGGACCTGGGGGAAAAGATACAAAGGAAGGTTGGACTCCCAGAGCCCAATTTCATCACTCTGATCAAGGAAAACCTCTTTGAGCTATGACTACAAGTCCATGAAGTCAAATTCTCACCTGGTGTCTACGATTAAATGATCCTTGTCGGCCAAATGGATCCTGTCAAGGTCGACAGAAGACGGGAGGAAAGGATTTTCCTTAGCTTCTGCTTTCTTTGATTTTGGCGCCATCACTGTGAAAATACCTGTAATTCAAACAAACATTAGCGGGGATGACTTTGGTTTTGGACGGTTGATTGAAATGGAGAGAAAATGGGGAAAACTATGCTCTGGTGTGACAGGAAAAATATTCTCTGGTGAGACGACACAGTAAGCAATGGGAGAATGAAGGGAAAATGGTAGTTTTGAGTAAACGGATACCCATTGGGCACGAGAGATAGGTCAACAGGATAACAGATAACTTAGCTAGTAATAAATGGCCAACGAGTCTTTTAGAGTGTGAGATGGAAGGTAAAAATGAATGACGAATACGACCGGGTTATGTGGCGGGTGTTGATTGGGGAAATGCCCATGGTGAAGGGACTTGTAATGGGTGAACATGGGGAATGGACTGACAAAGTTATGAGACGTGACCCTTAGGGAAAAGTGGAAAATGATGTCATGGGGTGACGGGGGTATGTCAGAAAATGGTAAGCGGTGGGTGTCTGGGCCAATGGATTCCTGCCATGTAGAGAAGAAGGGCCCGCCAGAAAATCGCTCCATTCCGTACCCCCCCCCATCATTAAAAATAGAACGGTCAGGGGGGTCCAAAAAATATCATCAGTCGTCCATTGGTGCGCCTGCCACTGGACCGTAGATCTGAGCGCCATGTTTAACCAACATTCCGAACCCCCCCCCACCATTAAAAGTAGAATGGTCAGGGGGGTCCAGAATTCAATCTTGACTGTGGATCTATGCGTCGATGCC